>JAQZBX010011039.1:0-43392 GCA_029593785.1 Cabassous unicinctus | reverse complement strand
TCTTCCTTCTTCCTCTTCCTTTCCTTCTCTTCTCCTTCTCATTTTCCTTCTTCTCCTCAGTCTCTTGATTCTGCAGCAGTTTTACTTATGTTTCTGTAAGGCCCTTAATTACAATAAGCATCATTGGTTCCATACCTGGCACATTTAGACAAGTTTCATATCATTTTTTTGATGTATGTAAAGATTTTCTTGTAATTTTTTCAGACCAAGTTGGCTTTTGTTACACTGAAAGGTTAGACTGGAAGAAAATCATTATGAATTGCAAATAGACACTAGCTTTTACTGCCAGGGCCTTACCTTAGGTCTGGGAGAACGGTTAATAAATGAAAATACAAATAAGATCCCATGGTGTGAATGAACAGTTTAGTTCTTCTGACAGTCATCAATGTCAAACCAGTTTTGGCCACTAGATAATACATATTGCCAGCTAATCTTTCTTACTCATTGACTCTGTAGCATCTTGTATGTTACCAATAAACAGTGACTTTCTAGCCTCATTGTTCTACACACAAAGATAGGATGGCTGATATAATATGGTCTCCGTTTCTAATTTGGTGGTCTGTTCCAGGTAATACTGTATCACCGGAATTAGGCCTTTGCTACCCAAAGTGTCAAAACTTATGTTTAAAATATTCTGTAGCCAAGGGAATAACAATAACCGATCCTGTGCATGTGTCTTTTTTGGTTTTGGTCACCCCCTCCAGACATGGACATCATCGAGTGCTCCTTACAGTTCCCCGATGACAACTACTCCTGGTGGGACCTCTTCCTGAAGATCTGTGTCTTTGTCTTCGCCTTTGTCATCCCAGTCGTCATCATCATCATCTGCTACACCCTCATGATCCTGCGCTTAAAGAGCGTCCGGCTCCTCTCAGGTTCCAGAGAGAAGGACCGTAACCTCCGCCGGATCACCAGGCTGGTCCTGGTGGTGGTGGCGGTCTTTATCATCTGCTGGACCCCCATTCACATTTTCATCCTGGTCGAGGCTCTAGGGAGCACCTCCCACAGCACCGCCGCCCTCTCCAGCTACTACTTCTGCATCGCCTTAGGCTACACCAACAGCAGCCTCAACCCCATTCTCTATGCTTTTCTGGATGAAAACTTCAAGCGCTGTTTCCGGGACTTCTGCTTTCCCATCAAGATGAGGATGGAGCGGCAGAGCACCAGTAGAGTGAGAAACACGGTTCAGGATCCTGCTTACATGAGGGATGTTGACGGGATAAATAAACCAGTATGACTAGTCGTGGAGATGTCTTCCTGTAGTTCTCCAGGAAGAGAGGAGTTCAACGATCTAGGCTTAACCCAGATCACAACGGCAGTGTGAGATGGGGAGAGAGAATTTTTAGTGAACTTTTAGAACTCTCGTGGTCTGGAGTCCTAAGGTGCGGGCTGCTTTAGTAGCCCAGGTCAGTGGCAGCCTAAAGGCTCAAGGGGTTGAGTACGAAACATCTAAGCAAGCAAGCTCCTCCCCAGGCAGGGAAGCAAGGTGGACTCCCACTTCCTTCGGTGAACAAAAGAACAAGGCCTTTCCTTCCGGTTATCCAGATTTAATTCAGCACCCAGTGCTGTGGCCTTCATATGCAATGCAATTTCAAAAGCTCTGTTAAGCAAAAAGAGGGAAATATTAAAAAACAACAACTTTGGTCTTGGAGCTTAGTGGACATCCAATCTGGAGACTTAATGTTGATAGAAACCACCTCCAATAGAAAGATAAACATATCCAGAACTCTTGCCCAGCTTCCTTTATGTTCTATGGACATGCATTTCATGGGGTCATGTGGTGAAAATTCCGGTTTATATACGACTCAGACCCACACCGGAGGTGTTTGATGTTCCAGCAGAGAATTTATCTTGATACCCATGAAACTATTTAAACATGCAAAAGGTGGTTTCTAACAGTTTAATTTCTTGATAACTATGGGTGGTTTTTCTTAGCATATTATTCTGATAACTAATCTCATAATAAGGCATGTCCTAATGTCAAGAAACATAAAGTGGTTTAAATACCACAGTAGGTATATATATAGTTTTATCTGTAAATAGAGTGTATGTACAAAGAAGGAAGGGGCTTGCCTTCGAGCCAGGGAATTTCTCAAGGGTGCGTTAATGATATCCCAGAATTACTTCGAATTGCTGCTGAGGTATTTTGCTACAAAATGAGCTGCTCTCTGGGAGTCAGTCACAGCCTGGTCTCTCTTGGAAAACCAGGACAATTTAGTTCTTCACCAGCGCTCACTACTCAAGTTGTTAGCGTGAGAACCACTCTCCAGGTTGTAGCAGTGAGAATAATCTAGTTTTTTTTTGCCATATCTCCTCATGAATATATAGCTATTGCCAGGTTCTCTCCATTCATGGAGGGGAGGTCATTTAGCTTATGGAAATTGCAGGATATTATTTTGTGACTTTCAGCAGAAAGTAGAGTTGCTCCTAAATGTGGGCTGAATGAGGACATGATGTGACTTGCAGGCAGAACACACTTTAGGCTGGCGATAATGCCATCGGCAACACATTTAGGGTAATTTTGCTAAAACTTCCAGAAGACTTATAAATTCTCATTTTCCCCCTGAAACTTATGGTTTCAGAGGTAATGGCTTTTTCTGTAATTTTCCTGGGCCAAAGAAGAGGATAATTTAGAAATAACATCCATCTCTTCTTTAAGCCTATATGTCATCAGTGCAGCACCCTCTGGAATTTTATAGTAAAATCAAATGTACAGACCTCTATACTTCTAGTCGTCACTAAGTCTATAAGTTCTGTTCTGTCTGCCTTTCTCTCTCATGTATATACTCTCTCCTTTTGAAAGAAAACCTTACATTTGAAAGTTTTACACATGGCTTCAGAATTTTACTATAATCGTCTTTGTTTATCAACGTTGTCGATTTTCATGGCACCTAACAGAGATGACTTAGGGAAGCATGGCGGGATTTTTTTCTTAATTGAAAATGAGAAGCTCTTTTGAGCATTTCTTACATTTCATTAAAATTTGTAGTAATATTTTTCTTACAACTAAGTGCAGATGACTTAAATATTTGTTGATGCTAACTCAGTTTAAAATCTTGGCGGTTATACAGGAGGGATTGCTATAGAGAGAACAGAGTAGTTCTAGGAGCAAAACCTGTTGAAGTGATAAATATAAAAACTTCTTTAGGGAAGAGTAAAACCCAGGAAATTTGCTTGGTGGATTCTTATGCAGTGCAAAGACACAACAGAGGTGTAATCATGGGATGAAATTGTAGTAATATTTTTTCCTTTAAAGGAGCTCCCCACATGGCCTCTTGGTATTGGTTGCCAAAATTGGAGTCTGGACTTTGCCTGATTATCCTGCATCTCTTCATATCTAAATTTGAAGCCAAAGGAGTGAGAGCAGTAGCTCTCAGTGCCAAGAAGCAATGTTCCAAATTTCTGCATTATTATTAGCACCAGTTTCGGGCATGTTAGAACACTACATTGAAGGAATGATCAAATAAATGCCATAAAATGAGTAAACTGAAATATACAACTTACTCAAATGAGTTTCTTTCTCAAAAGTGTGTGTGTGTGTGTGTGTGTGTGCAATTGTGTGTGAGTGTGAGTAGGAGAGAGAGTGTGTGTGAGTTGTATGTATCAGTATGTGTGATTGTGCATGAGTGAAGGAATGCATGTAAGAGTGTGTGTGAGTGTGTGAGCGATTGCAAGTGAGGTGTGTAAGGGTGTGTGTGTGTGTTTTACTGCCGGGAGCCAGTGGTCATATTTGCTATTAGTTCATTGTTCTAGACAATGCGTTTGTCCGAGCTCTGCTGTTTCTCAGGTCTCTCCCACTTCAACAAGGAGGACACTGTCTGCTGTGTCTCTTTGAGATCAGAACTGCATGTGGCTAACCTTGGGATGGACTTTCAGACATTGCTTCCCTCTTTCCATCTTGGTAACAGCTTCTGGAAGAAAGGACCTAGTGAGGGGTCAAAGAAAATGCAGAGAAATGAAGTAGCATTGCAGGAGGCACCAGTGAGGATGAAAACCTGTAATTCTAAGTTGGAGGTGAATGAAAACCATGGTTATGAATCTAAGAGCATCCCCTATGCAAAAAGATTAAGTTGAAATTCTAAGTTAAGTAATTAAAGAGGAAGCAAAGTTTGGAATAATACATTGGAATAAATCAAGGGACAGTAACATAGATCTTCAGATTATGGTTGCATTCTCTGACGTTTAACTGAGAAATAAAATTTCATAAACTTGTATAACTATAATCAGACATGTTGTTGATATTTCCTCTAGTAATGGGATATCATCATATGATTAACTGGAATAAAAAGAATACATATGAATGACTTTAAATTAGAGTTTGTTAGAGGAGAAAACTGTGACAAGGTTGTTTGTCTGCTCAGTGAGATTTATTTTCTAAGCAAGAGTTGTTTGGATGATTCAGCAGAAATAGGAAAATCCCATTCAAAAAGTACATAAACCTGTTTGCCCTAAGGCAATTTTCTTCTCTGAAATGAAAGTATTTTCTTGTTTGATTTCTTTACTGAAATGTGTATTATTTATATCTTGTATTTTTAGAATATGATACTTATGCATTGTATATATGATTGTGTGCCTTGCAATAAAACCAAAATTGTACCTGTTAAGACTTACAACAGTCAATTGTGTGAACCATTTTTTGCTTTTTGTGGCTTCTATGTAACAGAGCTTCAACAAAAACAGTGTGAACTGTTTCTCAAAACAAAACAACAAAACAAAACAAAACAAAAAGCTTTAACTTTCCATCTATGAAAATGTTGTGGATGATTAAGGGAAAGGAACAAAACACATGGGTATCTAAATTATGATCTTAATTCCCGAACCGGGACATCATTTAGGAAAATTCAGCTGTTTTCATAGGAATGCTGCCAGGATCCCAGATTCAATGTTACATACCACCATCTCTATCAAAGACCACTTTTTCTATGAGAAATATGTGAAACTCAAAATCAAACTGTTCCACCAGTAGATGCATAAAGAAATCAAACTCATTAGTCTAGAAACTCAAGCAACCTACTGCTCTGCTGCCGATGCAATATTAACCACATCACTGCCTTGTGAAAAACCAGTATCTTGACAAAAGAAGCATTGTTTTGTAAGTGGAAACCAAAACTAGAGTAGGCAAGTAAATGGAAACTCATCAAGCTCAGTAGGAAAACCATGCTCACAGCTACTATTCTTACCTTGAAACTCAGAAAATTTCTTATTACTGTTTATCTTTGATTGATAACTCCATTTTGTCAGTGACTGGAGCTCATGCATCATGGGTTTCCATTTTTTGGTGGCTTCTTTAATAAAAGAGGGACAAAGCTAAATTGGAAAAGGGCTGAGGAAATAAGGGAGCAAATAGTTATTCATTTGAAAGAAGATCCTTTCCTTGGGTTGGATGCAGTATATTTGGGTGTATAAATTTCTGAGTAGGTAGATGTGTGATTAAAATTTTATTTTTTAAGGAAATTATATTTCATTGGAGAGAAAATGAAAGATGCAGGAAGTTTTGGTCATTGTGATATCTTCTGCTCCCTATAATTAAGTTTCAGCTCTGTTGATGGCCTTCAGGTTGATGAAAGCTAGTGATAACAATTTAAAAAATCCAAACATTATAATTTATTTTTTTCAATAACTGATGCTTGAGAAAATATTCATTCATATCTGTGTCAGAAAATATGCTAGGCAAATATAATTTTTAAAAATTAAAAAAATGTAAGCAAATCTTTATTGATACATATTAATAAAGCATAAATCCATCCAAAGTGTACAATCAATGGTAGACAAATACACTTTTTTTTGAAGATTCATTTTATTTATTTATTCTCCCCCCCTCCTCATTGTTTGCACTTGCCGCCTGCTCTTACTCTCTTTAGGAGGCATCAGGAACCAAACCTGAGCTCTCCCATGTGGGAGAGAGGCACTCAATCACTTGAGCCACCTCAGCTCCCGGGTTTATTGTGTCTCTCATTGTCTTTCCTCTTTGTGTCTCTTTGTTGCATCATCTTGTTGCATCAGCTTACCATGCCTTCCCATCGCTCCAACTCGCTTTCTCCAGGAGGCCCTGGGAACTGAAGCTGGGACCTCCCATGTGGTAGGCAGGAGCTCAATTGCTTAAGCCACATCCACTTCCCCAAATACACTTGTGATACTTACAGTCAAGAAAACCAAACAGGTAAGTAATTACAATATATTGCAATGGAAGCACAAATAGGTGGAATGCAACTTATTCTAAAAGGTCTATTTACCATCTACCTAGATATATCTTTAAAATTATTTTATCTACATCTCTATGTTATTCTTGGGTCTTGTAGAAAAGTTAAAAAACAGCTATTCCCATATCAGTTAAAACAGCAACTAATAGTAAATAATTCAGTATACTATGTTAGTTCAAATTAGTCAAGGAAACCAACATGTTAGAGATCAAATAACTTAGGGACAGCACAGTATTGGGATTAAACCCAGAAAATGAGACTTTGATACTATGAGCCAAGCTATAAAGGTGTTTGTAAAATAGAGAATAAACTACAGAGTCTAGTATACTCACTTTCAATATTTTTTAGTGGAACTGAGGAGGAAAGAGTTAAAGAAACTTGTCTGCAACCTGTTCACTCCCTTTGTTGGAGAGCTTGCCCTGGGGGGATGGGGTAGGAGAGGAGGCTAGTGACTGTCTAATTTCCTTGTCAACTGGACTTCTGGTAGATAATTATTTAAAAAAATTTTTTTAAATAATTTATTTAAAATTAGTTTTTAAAATAATATGTGCATATGGTTAAAACAATCAAATAATACAGATAATATAGAAGTAATTCTTTGCTACACCACCATTTCCAACTCTTGACAATGAGACATTTGGCTGATTCTTCTGTGTAACTAAGTAATATGCTTATTCTGCTATTCCTTGATTTTTCATTTTCAGATATTTTATTATTAACTTCCATGTGTATATTACTTTTTTAAAACAATTTATTGAAGTATATCATTCATGCATGAACATACATAAACAATAAGTGAACTTACAGAAAACATTGTGAACTTACAGAACAAACGTGCATAACATCATACAGGGCTCCCACATTTTTGCAAGGCGTTAGAGTCCTTATCTACAGAACATCCTTAGCAGGATATTCCTGGCTAGAAGATTATGTGTAATAAATCTGTAATCTATGGGTTTATGGTTCTGGGGTACTAAATGAATATGTTTCCTAACTTAAAAGCTTCGCCTGCTGTAGATGATGACCTGAAACTTTATTAGAAACCTCTAATATGACCCAGGGCAGGGAGTACATGTCTGATGTGGGAAGAAAGGACCAGGGAACTTGCCTTGAAGTCCCAGGGGCTTAACTTTTCTGCAACCTTGAAATTATCAGTGACACTTGATATTTCTATGTCATAATGTACTCAACTAGAATTTCAGGCTAAAAATGTGCTCTTCAAGCTTGAGAGGTTTTACAAGAGAAAAGTATCAGATAAGTTTTGATTTAAAAATACAATACTAATGTTTATTATAATAAACATTATAATATACTATAAAATTATAATTATTATAATGCTTACCTTTATCTCTGTCCTAACTGTATTATAAACCCTAAATTAATACTGTCAACAATCCCATGAGTTTATTGCATGAAACTTGGGCATGTCAAGTAAATTTGCCAAAACCATGTAGTTAGTAAATGCAGCAGTAGAAAAGAAATGTGATTATTACATGCAGAATGGTGGGAGCTCTCAGGGTCATTGTTCATAGGAGATTGGTGAGTTGTCACAGATGGGATTGGGAAGATAAAAACCAGTAAAGACTTGAGAATTAGATAACTTGGTTCTAAGTCCCAGCTCCACCATTTAGATTACGTGGCCTTGTGCAAAATATCCTTTCTACATTAGAGTCTGCTCTGTAAAATACTGATACAAAGATTATCTACCACTTAGAGTCAACTCAGTCAGGATGTGTTAGATAATATCATTATTATTATTCTCCATTAGCCTCACTGCAGAAACACTGGATTCAACTATTTTTTTGGTTCCTTCCAATTCTAAATGTGGTTCGTTGGGGGTTGCTTCACATAGCCATCTGAATAGTGATCATGGACAAACAAGATCTAGCAGGTAATGAGGACTCAACTCACCTCTACTGTCATCTCCTTGCCATCAGTAATGCAAAATAGGCTTGAACTTCACCATGTGCTGGGAAGAGGGTCTGTGTATTCTAGCATGATGAAACACAAGTCTTTGGTATTCTAGCACAATAGAAGCTTAGACTAGTTTGTTTTCTTTCCAAACCTAAATGTTGCTCATACCTAACAAAATGGCTACCTTATCATCATTGATTGATCTCTTCTGCAAGGAAGGGTTTGTAGTAAGGAATGGAAAGGACAGACCAGATTATTTTCTCACCCATGGAGAGAGCACACTGGAAGCATGGGTTTTCACCTGCTATGTGGCTCAGGGATGTTGACTGTCTCAGATGATACACGTGGATGGATTCCATACTCAGATGGTAACTTCAGGCTGTTTCTCTCTGTCTGTCTTTTGGTGTCTTCTGGGTTGCCTTCATTTTTAGGCTTTCTCTAAGTGGGGCACTGGCAGTTCCAGGCTCACCCACTGGGTCATATAGCTTATGATAATCCGAGGAAGAGAGAGATTCTGTGTTTTCCGGCATTCGTATTTCCAAAGAAGAGTTTTTAACTGACCTATCCCTGCAACAACCATTACTGCTGGGCAATGCAATACTCCAATTGATCTGTCTTCCCTCATGAGTGTCCCCTACCTCCATTTGTGTGTGCATGCGTGTGTTTGGAGGGAGGAGTCAGAGAGGATTACTTTTCCTTGAGCTTCATAGAATGGGTTTCCATTGGAAACATGGATTCTATTATCAGAGAGGGTAAAGGGAGGTTAAGGAGGGAAAGAAAAAAGCTTTCTACTACACTATCTGTCTAGTGAAGCTTTCATCTTTGCTCACTGGCTATCCAGGAAGAAAGGGGAAGAATCTGGTGGGAAGAAAAAAATGGGAACAGCAGTTTTGAAAGGAACGGAATTTACAAATGTAAGAGGTATTTGCAGGTGGAGATGGACCATTAGCTGAGGTGGGGGAGGGAAGAGTGGGCAATATCTCAGCAGAGGATGTACAGGATTGAGGGACATAGAGTTCTGACAGCTGCATCACTTCTCTCCTTCTGTTCTGGGAATTGGGCTCCAGGTTTACATACTGCCAAGAAAAAAAATAACCCACACTAAAATGTTTATAATTTCCTAAGTATTAATTCTAAATAGCAATTGATATTGAAATTTACAAATTTTGTGTTGATGAAAAAGAATAGAATAATTTTAAAGTTAGTAAGTAAAGTTTAACACATGAGCCACAGAAATAAATAATAATTTGAAGAGTTCAAACACTGACAATATTTTATAAATAATACAAGGTGGCATCTGTGTTGGGGGAAAAATGAGTATTTGCAGTTGTTAGAAGTAGAAATGCTAAAAATGGCACTGCTAATACCAAAACACATTGTACAACAATTGCTTACCTCTAAGTTAATGCTTTCCTTATACCTTCCATAAAGATTGGCTCTTAGACACATGGGACGTTGTCATGCAGTAGCTATTTGTACCTAAGTTTATTCTGTAACTATCAGGTCTAAATTGACACCATTTTGAGGATGTCGGATCCAGGCATTTTATTGCCTTGGAGAAGAGATAATGGTGCAGGGACAGTGAGGAGAAAGACACAAAATAATGTGTCTTTGGTTCCCATACTTGGAAGAGAGTTCTGCCATTTTTACTTGTAATTGCATACAAAATTGTGGCACATGCCAGCTTGAGCAAGTTTCCATTTGACTGAAAATTGAGTGCTTATATTTGATGAGATAATTTGAGGAATAATGTACCAATAGACTTTAACTAAACTTTTTTAAATGATGGCTTTCTTTTATCAACTAGGAGATATTTTTCCACAGCCTGTTTTCATTTTGAAGTTATGCTTAGATGACGCTAACCAGGTTTTTTGCTAGCTGTGCCTCCTTCATTTGATCATGCTCTTTCCCCTAAATTTTCTTTACGATTTAAAAATAGATCTTAGCTTTCTTTTAAGTCATATTTTGAAATCGTCCTTCTACATTTGTTTCCAAGGGTCACTTCCTAAGGAAGGAGCGTATTTTCATTTAGATCAATTCTCAGGCAAAATTTTATCTATGAAAAATCTCTTTAGATAATGCCATTCAAATTTTAATATAATGCAATTAAGGATTCAAGTAGTACTCTCCTCCATACCACCCAAAACATCCAAATATTTTGTCAGGGAAATTTTAAAACTTGTGGGCCAACATTGTCTTTATTAATTGAATTTTTTAGTCAGTTTTCAACTATTGTTAGACAGTTGTTTTTTTGTGATTACAACTGCATGTGAATTCAGTTTTTCTGGCCACATCTCCTTGAGAAGGCTTTACTAGTATCTTTCTCAAAATTATTATGGAACAGACCCTAATGATTATCACTTAATAAGAAAAATATCAACTGTCTTGCATCATGCTTTCTATATCATATGAATACAGAAGTAGTAATGCTCCAGTCCTAAAGAATAGATATTGCAACCAACTTTCATTGGTCTCTAAGAGAGGCCCAGGGAATGGATAATTTAATTAATAAATAGTCCCAGATCATTGATTCTTTCATACTTACTTTTGCCTTTGTGAAGTCACACAAAGCTTATAAAATACTAAAAGGATATTTTTAAGATCTGACTCTTAGTGGCAGATTATTTTTCAAAGATAGCATGATGATATCTTTCATTCCACATGACCTTCATGCAACATGACTTTGGCACTCTTCTCACCTAGTGTTGGGTCAGTGTCTCTTCCTTTGAACTTGGATAGACCTTAGTAAATATTTAAATCAATGGTGTATGGTGGGAAATGATGCTTTGTGACTTCAGAGGCTCAATCATTAAACACCATGGGCTTGCCTTTCCCTCATGACAAGCTTGCCCATGGAACCCAGCTACCATCCTGTGGGGAAGCCCAACAAACCCCAGCATAGAGACCACATGGAGAGATCGTGTCTAAGTGTCATAGCCAACTGGGGTCCCAGCTGACATCCAATATCAACTGCCAGTTGAGTGAGTGGAGAGACCACAGATGAGTCCAGCCACTGGCCAAAGAAACTTCCCAGCTCTCAGGTCTTCCTAGCTGAGAACCCAGACTTTGTGAAGTAGAACAAGTGATCTTTGCTGTTTCCAAATTTCACAGAATCAGTGAGTATAAGAAACAGCAGTTGTTTTAACTGCTATTTTCTGCAGCAGTTTGTTATGTAGCAATAGTAACTGCGTCACTCAGGGATAGAAGGAAGTTAGTGACCAAGAATTCATTAACATTCCTTTAGCTTGACTCAACTTTGGACGGTCTTCTCCCTGATCCCAGACGGTCTTCTCCCTGATCCAGGTACCTGAGAGGCTTCTAACTAGGTATTTCCTTATTTCCTTCTTCCTCCCTCCAGGTCCTTACAGACTCCAGGTGGTCTAATAACCATAAAGAAAACCATTCTAAACCAAGTGGTACCAATAGCAAACTCAGTAAATCCTTCACCATTCCCAGTGATCAGCCCCCCTACCATCCTCTAAAGCTTGCTGTGCTTTGTTTCAACAGAGCTGAGTTCTGCTTTCTCTCCCCTACAGTGATGATTATGAATGAAGTCATACTTGCCTTGTTTCACATTGTCCCATGAAGCTTTTTTTTGACAGTTACTAGTGTCATGATTCAGATGGCATCAGAGCATCCACTGGGACTTGGGACCTCTCAACTGGACAGTTGCAAGTCCACCCCAGACTCATTGTCCTCCTCCTGCTTGGTTGTCTGGGGCCTAGAAATTGTCTGACTCCTGATCCAGTGCTCTGAACAGTTTATTTATTGAAGCACGGTAAGGACTTGACTTTGATGCTTCAGGAGTACTTTTTTTGGTACACTGATATTTCACTGAGTGGGGGTTCACTTCCTAACTCTTGGTTTGAGTAAGAAGCTTCCTGGACAGAAGTCTTGGTTTTCTTGACTAAGGATCATTCTTAACCCCTTTCACTGAGCAGGATTCTTCCTGGCTCCCTCTGAGCTAGACACTTCCTTGGTGGACATCATCTTGGCTCTTTTGAGTGGAGATTTAATTCTGACTTATTCCTTGATCAGGACACTTCCTGGGTCTTTTGTGAGACCTCTGTATTCTTTTATTGTCTTCCTTCTTTGTTGAGATCTCATTTAAATTTTCATCTTCCTCTTTTTTTGGGATCTCATTTAAATTTTGGTCTTGTTTTGGCACCTCCATTCACTGTGGGGAAGTCTCAGTCTTTTGATTCTTCTTCTCTGAAGAGTTCTGTTGATCATATGCTTCCTCACTAAAGAGTTAACACTGTCCACTTTTCCTTTCCAAGGCATAAGGTCACTAGGTATTCCCCAGGACTTCAGTGGCCTCAGTGAGAAACCTGAGATCTTATCTAAGACTTCTACTTATGCATCATTCTGGACTTCTCCTTCTTTCCTTTTATCACCTCCAACCTTCCTCCCAACTCCTTTAAATCCTTTCCCTTCCCTCTCCAGTCCTTCAATCCCTTATAGTCAATAGAGGTTTAGGCCCCTTCTCCCCAATGGGGTTGTCCAGGGACTCAGAGACCTCAAAAGCAGCCATCCAAAGCTAAAAAATATCTAATTGGGAAAAGACTAAATATTTCGTTCATTCTAATGGACTTTGGAGACACCAGATGGCCACTTGGTCTTTCCTCAGTCCCTCACCCAATATTTAGTTTACATTAGAGAAAATCTTAAAATTCTTCTCCACAGTATTGACGGGAACACGTTGGTCTTCCTGTTAAGGAAGTAACCTCAACTTGTGTCATCTTCCAGAAACACTACTCTGATTCTGATTAACATACAATGGGGCAAAGCCAAAAACGATCTCTTATATAACCTAGTAAGTGTGTATTTTTATGTTTATATCTGACTCATGACTGAAATTTTAAAATTGAAGCTATAAGCTCTCTGTTTTGTGTCTGTCTGTATATTTGATATATATTAATTTCCTACCTCTGAATGGTACAACCAAATTAATTTAAATTCCTTAAAGGAGCTCTATTCATATTGGCCTAGAGATAAATAAGTGCTTAAATATAAATTAAATACTCCTAAAGTCCAAGAGATTAAAGAAACTGAATCATTAGTACTTCCAATGTATAAAGTATTTCTATCAAAATGAACCCAAATGTTTTAAGAATTCAATCTCACATAATTTAAAGAAATCTTTGACAAATGAAACCAGTTTAATATTGTTGGCTTCTTCAAAACAGGTATGTCTTTTGAGTTATCAGTGTAAGGGACCATACAAGCATATGTTTTTATTCTACTTGGGTGTGTTCTTCTTAAACTTATACAGGTTTATTGGTCAAATAAACTTACACTCCATCTACTATATGTTTAAGATAATAAAAATATGTGTAAACTTACGCTTAACTAATTTGAGTTATTTTTCTGACAAACTTTATTTCAACAGTGGTTATGTTTTGTAGCTTGCAGATCAATTCCAATATCTGCAAGTTGTCAGCTTGCAGATAAATTCCAAGATCTTTTGATGACTTAAAACTTTAGGGTCATGCTAAGTCAGGTATGCAAGGCACAAAGAATGTACTTTTGTTAAGGAAAAAGTAGCTCTGTCCTAAAGTAAAATGACTGTTGCAGAATGAGAAAGAGAAAAGTATAGGATAATATTTGAAAGAATGTGAAAAGTTATAGAAAATTTGCAGAACAAGAATTTTATTTCATGTGGTCAAAGCTGGTTAAGATTTAATGGATTTACTTATAGAATTTAAAAAAATGCTATAGTAACAAATAATATTCTGATGCAAAACTAGAATTTGTTTTTTCTCTGTTAATGGGACAAAGATTTCTTGGATTCTACTGTTAGTAAGAGATTATGAAAGGTTTTTCTTTACCTTCTGAGTAATTGACTCAGAAGACAGGGATTCTCTATCTTATCAAAATAATTTCCTATGCTTTCTGTTAACTTTATCATAGCCTTGATTTTTTAAAGATTTGTTTATTTCTCCCCCACCCCCCACCCCCATTGTTTTGGTGCTCACTGTCTGCTCTCTCTGTCCATTCGCTGTATGTTCTTCTGTGTCTGCTTGTCTTCTCTTTAGGCGGCATGGGGAACCAATCCTGAGATCTTCCAGGTTGGGAGAGAGGCGCTCAATCTCTTGTACCACCTCAGCTCCCTGGTCTGCTGTGTCTCTCATTGTCTCTCCTCTGTGTCTTTTTTTGTTGCATCATCTTGCGGGCCAGTACTCAGCATGGGCCAGCTCTCCATATATCCTTGATTTTTTAAATGAATCAAGTATTCTCACTTTAAAAAGAACTAAGTTGTTTTTACAATCATGTTACCTCTTATATTTACTTTGAAAATCACTTTGGTTAGAGAAACAAGTATTGTTTCACAGTGGACCATGTTCTTATATAACCAAGTGTTTAAACAGCCTGAAAACTTGTGAAATTTTGCCTTCCTAAAGTCAAATCCTAAATGATGTCTTCTTGATCTCAAACTGTCTCTGGGATTTTTTTTTTGAGGTCCCCTGGAAAATCACAAAGGATTTTGTCTTTCACCTTGTAAAAAGAGGGATATTTAATATCATTATGAATCGCATGAGACGTGTTGTCAAAGTAAGAGATGCTTAACCTTCCACTGGTTAAATTTTTATGGATAAAATGTTATTAATATAAATATTTAAGAAATATAAAGTTCCTAAGGATTTGTCAATGTTCTCACTCTCATGTGATGTCATGGTATGCTTTGCTTGATATTAGACAACAGTACAGTATTATCAGTCATAATGTATTTCTTTAAAGTCATAATTTCAGTTTTGTAATGAACTCTCATCAGCTATTTCATTTTTGTAAAACAGTAATAGATTAACTATGGCCATTTTAAGTCTTTTCTCTAAAATCAGGCAGTTCTTTACCTTATTCTGATGCTTTCCTGTAAATGCTTGCAATGAGCTACAGGCCAGAATGCTTTGTCATCTGTGACAAAAAAGGGACTGCCTCAAAGACACATAGTATGAACTATATCAGGCACTCTGGGACACAGACTTTTAATGACATTGATTAAATAACTTTGAGACCATACCACTAGACTGAGTCAAAATTTCCAGAACTCTAATGGAAAAACTGATGGATTCATGAAATTGTTAGCACAAGATCAAGAGGAACAAGAATCATTACATAAGGCTAAATGACCTCATAAAAGATGAGTATGGGCTTTGTTTGAAATATGGCTGATGCTTTAATGTTTATTTTTGAGATATAAGGAACTCATTTCTCTTTTATCTTAAGCCATCTATAATTCTTGACAATTTGGTACACTATACTTTCACAAACAAAAATGAGATATTTATCTTTTTCTCACTGTCTGATCCCTCCAGAATTCAGAATCTCTTGAATATTCTTATTTTCATGGCAATACAATTATTTGCATAGGTTCAATAAGAATCTGTCCTTTTCATTAACAGGACATAATTAGAAACATTGGCTATATAACCAAAGCTTTGACTAGTTTGTATTTGAAAATCACCTTCATTAAATCAGATATGACTAGACACTTTTAAGGAATTAAGGTTGACTTGATAGAGGCAATGCTTAAAAAGTCCTCTTGGATAAAACACCTGGTACCTGGCTTACAGGTTCCCCACCTTTAGGTGAGTAAAGAAGGTCACTTCCTGGCAGGCTCAGGAACCATATGATTTTTGGGGGACCTCAAGTAGAAAGGAATTCACCCAAATCTATTGGTACTGCAGTTAAAATCTGGTAAGGAGTACTTGGCTTCTTAGCCTTGAGAGGCTTTTAAAAGTCCAATCTGAGACACCTTATAAAAACTTCCAACAAATAAAACTTAAAAAGGTCAATATACTAAATTACCATTTTTGCCTCAACTTTGTAAACATCAGCCCAAATCTAGTAAAACCAGTCTAATTTTTATAATTAAAAATAATCTTGCTTTGGGTTTATCTTTGATCAAAAGGAGGATGACCGTAGAGAGAAATTCTGTTTTCAATAGAAAACTATAGCCCACTCCCGTAGGTTATCAGATTCTGCTCCTATTCATCGTCTGTGAGCTATTTTGGACCTCCTTTGTAAACTGCAGGTAACAGCATGGCTTGTTCCCTACCTGTAAATTGGATGAGATCCTGTCATCTTTGTACATATTGTCAACCTTACCAATTTTTTGGCTCTTGCAGTTTCTTTCAATAGCTGGCTTCAACTCTGCAATGAACAGTTTCCATTTTCCTTCCACCCTCCTGACTTGAGGTCACTGAGAATGAAAACCTGACTGCCCAAATCCTTATTGAGGCACGAGATTGTCTTGTAGGTGACCTTTTGTCCAGGATCTAAAGGAGCACTGTAAGCAAAAGCCTGACAACTTGATATAGAACTCAAAAGACTCATCCCTGCAGCAGACTAGGCATGGGCTGGATTTATTCCTGGAAAAGCCACTTTGGGGTCACTAAAAAAGTATTGTAAAATGCTGGGGTCATACTTGTCCTTAAATGAGAAGTAACCCTGACAGTGAACAATATCACCAAGATTATCTGTGTCTTTGCTTCAAGGAACTCAAGGAACAGTGCTACATGATAGAAAGATTTTCATCCATCGGCCTCTTGGATTTTAATAAAGCCTTTCATATAAATATTTCTCTTTTTCCTTTTAGACATCTCTTTTTCTAAGATGCATGACCTTAAAAAAACTGACTTAAAAAAAATTTTTTTTTAATTAAAAAAAAAATTTCCCCTCTTAAGATGGCTCCCTCTCCCATTTGCTCATTGTTTTTGCTCATTGTCTGCTCGTTGTCTGTTTTTGTTTTTTCTTTAGGAGGCACTGAGAACTGAACCCGAGACCTCCCATGCGGGAAGCAGGCACTCAACTGCTTGGGCCACATCCGCTCCCTGCTTGTTTTTGCTCGTTGTATGCTCGTTGTTTTCACTCATTGTTTTTTCTCTTGATGTCTGCTCATTTTCTGCTCATTGTTTGTTTGCCTTCTTTAGGAGACACCATGAACCAAACCCAGGACCTCCCATGTGGGAGGCTAGCGCTCAACTGCTTGAGCCACATCTGCTCCCCAAGAACTGACTTTTACCACCACCTTCCAAAAGGTGGTTCAATTGATTGTACAGAAACAATGCCAATATGAGTTTTCAAGGGACTGTTTCTTAGACCCTACTTCATCCCACTCAGATTCACCTGAATTGTGCAGTGATGAATGGATGAATTCATCTTAAACAAAAGAAGGGACTGACCAAGATGGCCTTAACTTCCCTTTAGCATGTCAAAACTTTGGACAGGCTTCTCCCTGGCTCCAGGCCCTGATCTTTCATTATCTGGTGCTTGAGAGCCTCCTAACCAAGGAGTTCTTTATCTCCCTCTACCTCCCTCCTAGCCCTTACAGAATCCAGGTGGCCTAATTCCTGCAAAACATTCAGAGCCAAGTGGCCCTAATGGCAACCTCAGCAAATCACTCACTTATCCCAGTGATCAACCCCACCCCAACACCACCACCCACCTACCCACTCCCATTCCTCTGAAGCTTGCTGTGCTTTGTTTCAATGGAGTTGAACTCTGCTCTCTCTGCCCTACCAGGATGGCTTTGAATAAAGCCACACCTACCTGTTTCACATTGTCCAGTGCAGTTTAATCTTTGACATTAAATTTCACCACATTCCTCCATGCAACCTCCCCCATGCCCCTGTTCACCTCTCTCTATAAAACTTTTCCTCTCAGTTATAAAAAGGATCATCATCCTGAACAGATTTAACCTTTCTTCCAAACCTTTGAAGGAATCCGATTCATATTCTCTCGAAGGGACACTAATAAATAAATGCTAAGAATTCTAAGACACTGATCTTAGACCCCTTTCCCTCCAGCTAGGACTGGACTATAAACAGCAGATAATGAAGATAACTAAAAAAATAACTGGGTGGTAGCAGATAATAAATACTGCAATGAATTTCTTGACAATGTAAATAAGCAACACATGTAAAAAAGTTTATGTAAAGACATAGAAAGCAAGTGTCTCACAGATACGGGTAATTTTATCTTAAAAGTAAATTTATCATTGCATGTTATCTCAGGTTCCTAAATATTATTGTATCACATTATACAAATATCACTGACAACATTTTGGGAAATTTGAAAGACCATGGTTTTAGGAGCCAAAGAAATTTGGATTTGAAATCACTTCTCTTTACTAGCTTTATGACTTTGGACATGGTATTTCATGGCTTTCAGTCCCAGTTTCTTGTGTATTAAGAAAAAAAGAAAGATAATATCTTCTTTGATAATATGTTATTAAATTAAAATACCTCAAATTTTGGATTAGAAATCAGAAACACAAATAGATACATACTTTTTCTGATACAATGTTAAAATTGTATAAAGTTTAATAGGCTAAACAAAACATCAAAGAACCCACAAGTATTTGTTCTTAGAATAATGTCTATGAACTCTATCTGAATTAAAAGTGGGTAGGCACATTAGATTACATGACTAGATACACGAGCAAGTTCATTAAGGCTTAACAGAATGGGAAACCTTGGGGATTTTAGAGGTAGCTGAGTCAAACTCAAAATGTTTGGAGTGTAGTTCAGTGCTCTTCCTTTATGTCTGACAATAGGTTTTCCAACAAAAAAAATATATAAAGTGGGTGGACAAAGCTTTTATTTCCATTATACTCTATAAAAGAGAGGCTATAGCTGACTTAAATCCAGTGTGGGGTACAGAATATACTAATATTACTATACCATTTGACAAATAGCATAAGAAAATGCCACCCCCAGCAGAGGTTGCCCAGTTGGCTGCTGGGTGGGCAGAGGTGGAGGCGGATGGCAGAGGCATCCGGGACGCCCACCATGTAGCAGTCACCAGGGGCAGTGGAAGAGTCCACAGGCAGGGGCAATGCAGAAGCTTCCCTGGCAGGGCTAGGGGCCTGTGGGAAACATGGATCCAGGACTGACCCTCACTCTGAGCCATTCCTTCGCTGCAACCAAGTGCTACACAAGAAACCAGTAACAAGCAACACAATGTAATGGGGACTATGTAAAAAACAAACTAAAAATCAATAAATGATTTGGAAATGATTAAAATGGCCTGAACATATGACACTTGGTAAGCAATTTTATGTTAGATACACACACACACGTTTTATTTACTTAGAAATTAAAAAGAAATAAAGTTTTACAATTTTTGCTTTAGATGTTGAGTTTATGTATTAATTTACATTGCTTTTATTATAGGTTTTGACCATTACTCCTTGTGTATATCATCTATATACTTATCCTGAGAGAGAGAGAGAGTAACCTTCATAAACCAAGGTTACTAAAGTTATAATCTGATTGGTAGCACTGTCCAATTAATAGGTTAATTTTAATAGAAAGGCATTTAATATGGTACCTTATAGTTACCTGTCTATACGAACTGATTGCGTCTTTTAAGAAGTTCCTCTTTCAAATGAGGCTGAGATTACAATTGGCACTTAATGGCTTTTATTAAGAAACACTTAACTCCCTTGTTTGACATCGCTCAGTCGAGGGAATTTAACCTTATTTATCACTTTCACTGGAAACACTTTATCCTCATTATGTCTGTGGTTCTTTTGTGTTTCATTCAGAAGATGCTTATATTCAATGATCTTTTACCAGAAACATTTGGAAACAGGTTCCAGTCCCCTTCCCATTAGCCACCTCCATATGATTACAAGCTCTTCAAGTGCCCACACAGGGTTTTGCCCATAATTTTTCTTTCCTCCTTGCTTAGCACAGTGCCTTTCATACTGCAGAATTAGTTACATTTTTGGAATAGATATCTAAAGGCTTTAATCTTCTGTATACGAGCTAAAGAATTCTCAACATTACGCCAGGATCTTTCCTTCAAGAATAACGGACCGCGCCGCTGTTCATCAGTTGGGTACCTCCGTCTCAGCTTCCATGATACTAATTTCTTCCGTAAAATAGGATGATGTAAACGGCAGTCTCAACACTTTTATTCCGTGAGTAAGCCCAATTCTTATCTCTGCCTTTTTCCTTGTCAGGTTTTGTGCGCACAAATGCGGGGTAGGGGCCGCTATCACGCAGTTTCTTTCCTGGAGGCATTATTAGCCCTTGAGGTAACAGGTATTTTTTGTCACTCCGAAGCCAAGTAGAAAATGGGGTTGCAGGAAATGGTGTTACATTCATGACTGGGAGAATGAGTGGCTGTCTGGCTGGGCACCTCTTAGTGCCCAGTCATTTTTTTAAATAAATGCTTTTCGACTATGAGTCCTGGGAATTTTAGTCTGATACTGATAAATGTCAATTTGAAAATTGATAGTCCAAAATTAAAGTACCTGATGAATCTCAAAATATTTAACTTTAGACACGACATTCTTTAGAATATAAACAAGTATATACAAACAAAATTAGAGATTTTTAGAAAATTCCAGATTTCATCAGGTTTCTTTCCAACAAAATATCTCAATTTTAAGAATCAGATTTGCATTTAGCCAAAGAGCCAAATGATATAGTCACATGACTATATCACACTGTAATTTTGTGCATTTTGAATTCCAGAGATAGGCCAATAAACAGAGCCCTGGAACATCAAGAAAGAAAAATAACTTCTTAATGAATGTTAGCATGAAGATACAGTGGCATACTTTAGACCTCTAAGATGGCGGCCACACAAGTCAGCACTTATTTGGCCTTGTGAATGTGTTGTGAATCCCAAATGTTTGAGATAAGGTATTAATTCACTGAGTAGGATGCTTTGGGGGGAAAATGGTGCTGATATAGTATACCTTTGTTTATTTTCTTTACTTCCACATTTATATTTTGTATTTTATCATTGTTAACTATTGCTATAGATGAAACTAATGCTTTCTTCTCATTGGATCATAAAACATTGGTACTGAAAGTGATCTTAAAAAAATAAGTCATCTCTACATCTCTAGCTAAACAATCCAGCAATCTGCTCCAAAATATTTGCCCAACTGATTTGTAAACTTATGTTCACACACAAAAAAACTGCACATGGATGCTTATAGAAGCTTTATTCATAATTGCCAAAAATGGAAGCAACCAAGAGGAACTTCAATCAGTTAAACAAACAAATAGTATAAACAAGTTGTAGTACATCCATACAAAGGAATATTATTTATTGATTTTTAAAAAATCTATCTAACCACCAAAGACATGGATGAGTCTTAAATGCATATTGCTAAGTGTCCAACTATATGACAATCTGGAAAAGGCAAAACTATACAGGCAGTAAATAGATCAGTGGTTGGCAGAGGATTGAGGAGAGGGAGGAATGAATAGATGAAGCACAGGAGAATTTTAGAGCAGTAAAATAATTTTATATGATACTCTGATGGTGGATACATGACATTACGCATTTGTCAAAACCCATAGAACTTTATAAGACAAAGAGTGAACCTTCATGTCTGAAAATTTTTAAAAATCATTTAGGAGGCTGGAGAATTCTAGGAAGGAATTATGACAAGAGAATCTAACTATAATACAAATATATGCAACAACTTCACTCAAGGAGGTGGGAGGAAAAGGAAGTTACCTAAGATGCTTTGGAAATCAGTGGAGTCTATCTAACTAAAGACAAAATGAACTGTACAAATGATCTATGATGTTTTGAATCTGGATGGACCCTAGAAACTGTTAGCTCTTAAAGCTAATCCATTCTTATAGGTGTACACCTATTTTAAGTAGGGCCTTTTGATTAAGTTACTTCAGTAAAGTGTGGCTCAGGGTGGGTATTAATCCTCTTCCTGGACTCCTTTATAAGAGAATGAAATTCAGTAGAAGAAAAACAACAGAAGCCAGAAGCCGAAGCAATGGAACCTGGAAGAGAAGGAGGAGATGAGCAGATGCCACCATGTGCCTTGCCATGTGATGGACAAGTCCAGGATCACTGGCAGCTGGTCTCTGATGCCTTGATTTGGACATTTTTCTCAGCCTCAGAACTGTAAGCACATAAGCTACTACATCCCCATTGTAAAAGCCAGCCCATTTCTAGTATATTGCTTTTGGCAGCCTAGCAGCCTAAAACATGCACTGTCCTCTATGAAAAAGTTGCTCCCCTGGGAGGGTGATACAGGCTAACAATTCTGATGTTGTTATACATGTATACTGGAATGGGACAATTCAGTGAATGGAGGGCAGGTGATGGGAACCTGGGTTCCCACTGTTGGAGTGAGAATTTACAGAAAACAAAGGGAAGAGGCTAGAATGTATTAGAATTGGAGCCATCAGCATGAACTCATGTTTACCATATAGGTGCAGATGGTTACATACAGAAATATGTGTAGATATGTGTGCAAACACATATTAGTATACAGGTATAGATTTCCTTACTCTGTCAGCTGAGCAGCCCTAAAAGAAATAACACCTTAATAGCAATGAGCTCACTTATCACCTCGATCTTGGTTTGTATTTATTCTCCAATAAAAAGGAGCAGGAATGAGTCTAGAACTACAGCAGGTAATATAGTAGATGGTCCTGGAACATCTTATAGTGTCAGAGAGTAATGATGTGCTTCAGCTAAAAAACCAGCTATACAAACAAGCAAACAAACTCAAAATGCTAGGGGTATATCAAAGGAACATAGAAGCCAATAGAAAGAGCTTCCAATGACCAAAGCTGGAATAATTTGAACAACAACATGAATAAAGTAGTATTGGATTATAGCACAATGTGTAAAATAAATATCCATGAATCCATACTGGAATAAGTAAATAACTGAATTAATTAATAAATGGGGGAGAAAAGACAAATACCAAATAATTTGCATAGAGACTCCTTCCTAAGGAGGGGTTGCTAACTCCCCACTCCTTGAGTGTGGGATGTGCATAGTGGCCTAATTCCTAAGTGGACAGTATGGAAAGTGGGAAAAAAGCACCACTTTCCAGTGGAGAAGCTCCCTCAGCCAGGAGATCAAGGTCAATGATCGAGAATGAGAAGTCATGTTGATAATAGATGCCCTTGATATTATGTGATGAAAATGGCATTTCACCTCTGTGAGCTTTCTTCCCCAAATGCATCACTTTTGTCTACATCATAAGAAAAACATCAAACAAATCCCATT
The DNA here is from genome assembly GCA_029593785.1 of Cabassous unicinctus. Taxonomy (NCBI): domain Eukaryota; kingdom Metazoa; phylum Chordata; class Mammalia; order Cingulata; family Chlamyphoridae; genus Cabassous; species Cabassous unicinctus. The sequence continues at coordinate 20,263 of JAQZBX010011039.1, read as the reverse complement.
TGAAGTAATCCTATAAAAAACTGACAGTACTACTCAAAACTGTCAAGATCAACAAACAAAAGGAAAATATGAGAAACTGTTACAGCCCAGAGAAGCCTAAAGAGATATAACAACTAAATGCAATGTGGTTTTCTGGATGGGGTCTGAAACTGAAAAAGGACATTAGGTTAAACCTAAAGGAATCTGGCCTTTAGTTAATAATAACATATAAATTTGGGCTCATAAAATGCAACAAAAGTGCCATACAGATGTAATATGTTAATAATAGTGGAAAATGGATGTGGGAACTCTCTGTTCTTTGAAATTTTTCTGTAAATCTAAAAATGTTCTAAAAATACATTCTTTTAAAATAATAATAATAATTCCTCTTTTTACAGGATAGTCATGGGATTTGCCCAAAGTCATGCCCACAGTGGCTGACCCAGGCCTAGAACTCATTCTCCTAATATTTAGTTAAATAAGAACTAATATTTATTGAGTGCTAACAAGGCACCAGGTTCTCTTCCAAGCACTTTACATGCATTTAAATTTAACACTCGGAGTGAATATTCTAGTTACTCTAATTATTTCCATCTTATGGATGAAAACAAATGAGACCCTTAGAGTATTCACAAGTGGTTAGTGTCGGGATTTGAACTTGGGAAATCTGAGGCTAGAGCCTAGAATTTTTATCACCGTACAGTCACGTTCCCTCTAGTACTCATTTTCCCATACTTTTCACCGTTATTCTTCTTAACCTTTCTCAAACCAGGTAAAAGGGTATAATGGTATTGTCTTGGTTTCACAAATGAGATATTTTCACATGTATTCACTGAAGATAGTGTTGCCTTGTCAAATTTCCTTCTTCATTAGTGATACTGAAGTTGCATGTCAAGGCTATCTGGGTCCACTCTGCAGAAACAAAATGAAGGCACACTCCCTGACTTGGAAGCACACCCAGTGAAGGACCTGGGATTGAGAGAGAATGGATCCTGGTTCTTTCAAAGGAAGTGTGGCTACTGGTCTTGTGAAATTTGGATGTAAGCTCAATGCAGTGGTCTGGTTGACACTCACCCACCTTTTGACACTTCAGTTCTGTTACTCAATCTTTGGAGCAAATTGGTCAACCCAGAGGTGAAAGAAGCTGGAAAACCTAAACAACAACAACAACAAAAAACAGTGTTGGTTAGAAGAAGAGACACCTAAAGAGATGTCAAACCACTCCAATGCAGGCGTCGGGATTGCCAACGAAAGCACAACTCCCTCAGGCTCTGAGGGAAAGATGTTTTACTCACGTAGAGAAGAGAGAGAGCAAGATCAGTTTCTCTAGTGGGTGTTGGTTTCCCAAAGCCAGCGGGTCTCAAGCTGCGGTTGATGCAAGGAGACATCCTGTGCACAGCATCCCTCTCTTATGTGTGTGTGTATTGTACTGGAAGAATGTCACTCCCGCCCTGGCAAGAACAGATAGACCACCTGGGTGTGAGCTGGATGTTGTCAAACATACCCACCAGAGTCAGGCTGTCTCCACTGAATGTTTACATAGGCTCGTGACAACAGGGTAAGAAATGTCCTGGAAGTCCCCTTGTCTACTAGGAGATTATGTTTTATTCCATCCTGAGCACAGGATGTATTGGTGGGTCCCAGGGAAATGCAGCAATCCCCTTGTCTACTTGTCTACCACAACCAACGTCATGTAGAAACACTATAAACAGATGGCTAATCTTTCCCATAAGTGTGACCAACTTTCTAGGAATAAGCATATTGTAAGATACTAGGAATTGTCAAATTCAGGAAGCCAGAATATTCAAGACATTTCAAATTATTAGTTAAGATAGCAGAGTTTTCTAGCAACAGTGATGTCCTGTCAATATTCAGAGATCTATGAAATTGGAATTCTCTGCATCTAGGAGGAAACCTTCATTCAATCTCTGCTGAATGTGTTGTTTACAATTAAAATTTGGTTCAAAGACTCTGGCTCAAGGTCAAGTATGTTCTGTCTATATAGGGTTTTTCTTATAATATAAAAATGCTCATTTTGTCACTGTTATATAAGAAAACTATGGAAGCTGTTATTTCCAAGGACACATAGTTGTTTTCCAGACACTTAACTATCTTCCACCGTAGTTTCACATCCATGGGCTTGAAGAATCTGAACAATGTGTTAAAGCTCATCTCAAATTCACTTGTCTTTATGTGGCAGGCATTTGCAAACAAAAGTCATATAGAATATCTCTTTGACTGTGATAACCTGTATTTGGACTTTTCTTTTTTTTTTTTTAGAAAATTGAGATTCAGGAAAAACTGGTATGCCATATGTAAACAATGAAAAATACAGCTTTCACTGGGTTTCATTTTGAATACTATCTACTTCTTGGCGAGGGGGAGAATATTATATAGGCTTTGGATTTTCACTAATTAAATCTATATGCCAAGTCATCATTATAATCACTATGGTAAAAACTGCTGTTCAGTTTTATACCCTCCTTCTGGGATGTTTGGAACTGTCAATGACAATAACAATAACTGCTTTTATCAATTGTTTTTCATGCTGGCTATTGTTGTAAGCACTTTTTATATATTAACTTTTTAAATTCTCTTAATAACCCTATGAGGTAGCCATTACCAATGTCCCACTTTATAGATGATGAAATCAAAGCTTCTAAAGGTTATGGGGAACCTGTGCAAATTCCCAAATGCGAGCAGTGGCATATCAAACCATGCGCTGAAGCCCTCTGCTAAACTTCTTTATAAAGATATGCCTCCTGCAATGACAGATACAGGCCATTACATATCTTGTAATAACTTACAAATTTGTGCAGGACAGAGTGAGAGTGTAAACTACAATGTAAACTATAATCCATGCTTAGTGGCAATGCTTCAAAATGTGTTCATCAATTTTAACAAATGTACCACACTAATGAAGGATGTTGTTAATGTGGGAAAATGTGGGAGGGGTAGGAAGCAGAGCATATGGAAATCCCCTGTATTTTTATGTAATATTTATGTAATCTAAGTTTTTAAAAAAATAAATAATAAAAAAGTATATTAAAAAAATAGGGAGATGGATGTGGCTCAAGCAATTGGGCTCCTGCCTACCACATGGGAGGTTCATGGTTTGGTTCCTGGTGCCTTCTGAAGAAGACAGCAAGCTGGTGTGATAAGCAGGTGCAGCAAGCTGACACAACAAGATGATGCAACAAGAGACACAAAAAGAAAACCATAATGAGAGACAAAACAAAGCAGGGGGCAGAGGTTCCCAGTGCCTCCTAAAGAGGACGAGCAGGATGACAAGTTGGCATGACAGGCAGGTGCAGCAAGCTGATGTGACAAGATGACACAATAAGAGACACAAAAGGAAAAACATAATGAGAGACGCAACAAAGCCGGGAACAGAGGTGGCTTAAGTGATTAGGTGCCTCCCTCCCACATCGGAGGTCCTGGGTTTGGTTTCTGGTGACTCCTAAAGAAACAAAGAAAATGAACAAACACAGCAAGTGCAAACAACAAGGGGGTGGGGAGAGATAAATACATTTTTTTAAAAAAGCATACTACAAAGCTAAAACAAACAAACACACACACACACAAAACAAAGAGATGCCTCCATTCCCTTAGACTTTAATCCACGAAGGTGATGATCTCCAATTCAGAGTCTCACAAGTACCATCCCAGAAGCCACTTATGGTCATATTGGGAAGAGAGGCTCTGGGCTCCCTAATACTCTGCTGCTTCATTCCTGGGGGCCCAATGACTGCTAGCATCCCTGCTCCTCTGTGGAAAGGGACATGTGGACAGCAGTGACCAGTTATCCCATTGTGATGGGCTCAGAGGAAATACTGCATCCTGTTTCTCATTTGAAGGATGGCTGGAGAGCAAGAAGAGAAATCCATCAAGCATTTCTGATCAATTCGGGTTCAAATATTTATTAATTTAGTAATGTGAAAGTAATTTTAGTAATCTGAAAGCATTATATCTTTAATAGACATGTCCTTATTTGAGAGTTGGGTGGTTGAATAAAACTTTAAGCCCTCAGAAATCCTGTGACAGAGCAGGTCTCACAGTCCAGGATGCAGTTCGTGCTGCCAGGGACAGACAGGTACATCTGCAGTGGTCTCTGGGGACCCAGCTTAAAACGCAAATCCCTACATCTGACACGAACGGGAGAAAAGAGCAAAGTGTCTTCCTCTTCACAAAAAGCCGCTGGTTTGCTCAAGCTGGAACTGTGAAAAGTTTTTTAAAGGCTAAGTGTGAAGAATGAGGTTGGTTCCTTTCTATTCTGATGTTAGTTGTCTCAAGAAATCTGAAGATTGTATTGTGAAATCCAAGATACTTCAGATAGTTTAGATGCTCAGAGATTTTTAATGATTATTATTCAGACATAATCACCACCAACCTGTTGTCTACAGCTTGTTGACTAGCAACCTACATGTAAAAATGTAAAGGCTGTGCATGGTTTTATTTTCACATTCAGTGACCTGATAAAACAAAAACAAACATGAAAACAGAAGGAACATGGTTGAACTTCATTTGATTTTGGTTTTGATTTGTGGGCTTAATTAGTACTGCAGTGTACCTTGTTATTCTCTTTAAATGTGACTTTGGCAGCCCTGATAACTTCCTAAATGTTACTCAAAGCTACATGGCATATGGTAATTAGGCAGCCTGATGATGAACACAAGTTCCAGAGACATCGTGGTAATAGGTCTATAGATAAATGTTTCTGCTTCCTGCATCTGCATATTGGAGGGTCATTTGTTGCATGTTAGTTGTCACTTTTTTTCCTTGGGAATGAGGGGAACCCATCAAAACTCAGATCAGAAAAATAACTGGCTTCTCTTTTGGTTTCTCCCTTTCACATTTTGGTCCTGCAGGCACTTAGTTCATTTCCAGATGTTCAGTAAATCAATATACCTGGCTCATATCAAAGACTGATCTGGGGCTGATGGAATAGGCTCCCTTTTCTGCTACTAACACCACTGATGAAACAGAGCCAGGTGGAGGTTAGGGAAGGCAGTTCAATTCTCCCTATTTTGATATGAATTATTGGGGCCAGATCCAGCATCAGCCAAAAAAGGTGCCAGTCAGCTGCGTGCAATAGATAAGGACCACTCTATTATCCCCTTCTTTACTGTTTAGACTGACAGTGGGCAATAGTATATCTGTGAGGTGATATTGGTCTCTAAGTCCTCCCCTTCTCTCCTGCCTCTCCTCCTCTCTCCCAGACACCGTGTCCCTGGTACCTTGACAGTTGGCAGAAGTGGTCTGGCTGACATATGGACAGGAATGGTTGACCAGAATGCTTAGCCATTATTGAGACAAACCTGCTCTTGGGAATATAAATTTGGATTTTGAAAGGTGATCCACTGCTCCTGAGTTATCTTTCTTACTTGAAGGAGAAACAAACAAATAGGCATTTATCTTGTAGCCATACCTGCCAAGGAAGAAGGAGGCAGAATAGAGTAATACTTAGGAGTCTAGACTCCAGAGCCAGACTGCCTGGGCTCAAATCCCAAGGCTGCCATCTACCTATATGACCTTGGACAAGGTACACATCTCTCAGGACTGTTTGCTCATAGATTAAATAAGGAAAATAATAGTACTTATCATGTGGTGTTGTATGTGCCTTAGAGCTGCTGTTATGAATGAAACTGAAAATGTCTGTGGTTTAATCAAAAGTCTATTTCTAGCTCACAAGAAGTACCAAACAGAGACATCTGATTGGCAAACTTCCCTCCTTCAGGAAGACAAGGACTTGCCATGCTGTGGTTCTACCGCCTTCAGTATGCTGTGGGTTGGCATCAAATCTTAGATGGGAAAATATTTCTATAGGCCAGGCCTTATAATGGGGGCCATCTGCCCCAATCACATTTTGTTGGACAGAGCTCAGTCACATGAACACATGGAAGCATGTGATTGGGAAATAGATGCACTACCTTGAAGAAGATGAGTGGGTTTTGGTGCCTCTGCAGCAAGATTTGTGCAAAAATAAATGAGTAAGTATGTATAAAGCACTTGAAACAATATCATGCATCTTAAAAATTATATATATATATGTTTAAGAATTTTTTTCTCAACATCTTTTTATGACAATTTCAAAACATACAGAAAAGTTGAACCAATTTATAGTGAACATGGATATAGCCCCCTACCTAGATTCTACAACTGTTTTCATTCTATTTGCTTTATGATCTATCTATTCCATTGTCCATTCATCAATCAACCTCATTTATTCAAAGTACATTCATTCCATGTATATGTCATCAACAAGAATTCAATATTTATGTATGCTTTTTTCTTCCTTTGAGGTAAGTTTTACAAAAAACCCAATGCTCAAATATTATGGGTATTATTTCCCCCATAGAACCCAGTGGGAAGCTTTATGCAAATCATTTAAAAAGACTTGTTGATAAGGGTTTGATTTCCATTCTATGTAAGGAGATCATAAATTCAACAATAAAAGAGCAAACAATCCAATTAAAATATGGGCAAAGGCTTAAATAGACATTTCTCCAAAGAAGAAATACAAATGGCCAAAAAGCACGTGAAAAAACGTTCAATATCACAAGCTATTAGGGAAATGCAAATCAAAATGACAATGAGATATCATCTCACACTGCATAGAATGGCCATTATTAAAAAAAACGGAAAACAATAAGTGCTGCAAAGGATGTGAAGAAATAGGAACACTCCTTCACTGTTGGTGGGATTGTAAAATGATGCAGCCTCTGTGGAAGAGAGTTGGGCAGTTCCTCAGGAAGCTAAATATAGAACTGCCATGATCCAGCAATTTCTCTACTTAGGAAAATATCCAGAAGAAGTGAAAACTGTGACATGAACAGTTTGCACACTGATGTTCATAACAATGGTATTCATAATTGCCAAAAAATGGGAACAACCCAAGTGTCCATCAACAAATAAATGGATAAACACAATGTGGTATATACATACAATGGAATAATATGCTGCAATAAGAAGAAATGAAATTGGGACACAAATGATAACATGGATGAATCTTGAAGACATTATGCTAAGTGAAATAAGCCAGACACAAAAGGACAAATATTTCATAGTCTCACTAATCTTAACTAAATATAAAGAATAAATGCATGGAGTTAAAACCTAGAGTATAGGTTATTAGGAGATAAGAGGAGGGCTGAGACAGACTACTGATGCTTAATGTATGTAGAAGTTTTAATTAACTTGACTATGAAAGTGTGGAAATGGATAGAGTTGATGGTAACACATTATAGCGAGTAGCAGCTGGTTTATAAATGAAATTGTGGCTGAGAAGTGTAGTGTAGGGATGTAAATGTAAATAGAAAGAAAGCTAGAGAAAAATCTAGGGACTGAATAATACAGTGAACCCAGAGGTGGATGAGAATTGTGGTTAATAGTACAAATGCAAAAATGTCCTTCTGTGAACTAGTATGGATGTTTATCACTATTGCAGGGTGGTGGAAATGTGGAGAAGCACGGGAAAAATGCAATTACTGTAAACTATGTGCTACCAATGGCTCTGGTTTCTGGGCTTCTAGGCTTTTGGCTTATGTCATATTAAAGAATTTAAAGACATGCCATAGGGTAGGCAAGGGAATAGTTCATTAAAAGAAAATGAGTAAAGTACTGCAGGGTGAGTGGCACAGGTGGGGCCCTAGGTCAGGGCTTTTTAAAGTCTGTTTGTTGTTCTGATTGGTTGCCCCAATTGCCATTTCTCAGGGGTCCAATAGTGAGGCCTTTTGAGGATATCCAGGGCTTTCCCTCTTTCTCCAAATGAGATTCTTATGACAGGGGTCTCACAAGAACTCTCAAGAGGTTTCCACGTGGTGTCTCACAACCATGTGATTCATCAGCCATGTTGTCTGTCTGCCATGTTGTCTGCCAGGTCTTCAGCTGTGAACCAAGTCTTACCTTTCCCTAAACTAACCTGCCTCATATGGACTATAGTTAACATCAATATTGTAATATTCTTGCATCAATGCCAAAGATGTACTATGTTAATAATAAAGGGATATGGAAAAAATATGCCAAAAGTATGCTAGGGACCATAGTTAGTGGTAACAGTCTGATGATATTATCTCATAATCTGTAACAAATATTCCACATTGGTGTGTTGTGTTGGTGAAGGGGTGTTGTATGGAAATTCTACACATGTACATGATTGTTTTGTAAGTTCACAACTTCTGTAATAAAAATATATTTTAAAAGATTTGTTTGATAAATAAACAAATTGAATTGAATGGACTAGTTCTTATTATTTTAGTATGCATACCTCAATTTTGTAAACCAACAATTACGAGAACATTAGTGTGTGGTTTAAATTACAAACATGTTTAAACCACAGGTAAAAAGAAAATCTGTGTCTCATTATATTGACTCCTGTGAGTCTAAAGATCATGAAGAAATTTCAAAGGTCCAACAGGCTCACAAGTCCGTGGGTGTGATGTTTCATTCAACTGTGTAGAATCTGTCTATATTGATTCCATGTCTTGATTTTTTCTGTGATGGGATCTATCTTAAATTTCTTGTCCTGCTATCAGATTCTTTGTCACAGTTATTAATTTAGAAAAGGTAAAAACAAACAAACAAACTGCTTGCCTTTCTCCAGCTCTTTTCACTAAATTTCTCAGCCTTAAGACTCTTTTGCTGCCATCTTCCACTGCAAATCACCTTCAGAATCTATGAAAATAAGGCACAGCATTGACTTGTGTTTATTTCGTTGTGTTTCTCAGAAATAGTGGCCCTAGAACTACAATGCCATGCTTACAGGCTATGGTTTCATTTGCGAGGTATATTTGGGGTCATCTTTGGAGGATTATGACAAAGAAAATTCAAAATATTGTGTAGAGGGAGCTCATGTCACTGTGACGAAGACATGACTTTTTGCACTCAGCAGACTGTTGAATAAAGGAATGGATGAATAAATGAATGAAGAAAGTAGAAAGTGCAACAGACCTATATTCTGAACCATTTACTAGACGAACCACCTCAGTCAGTCATTTTTCTGTTTTGCTCACCTAGAAAATGAAGATAATAACTACCAATGAGGATAAAGACATGATGAGACAATTTATAGTGAAATGATTTGTAGATGATCAAACTTTATATAAATATTAGTTATTTTTAACCTGCTATATTATTATCTGCAGGTTAGCAGCCAGGAATCTTTCCAGAATATCAAAAGTAAGACTCCCTATTATGTTTGTTTTAGAGTGAATTAAGGAATCTGTTTAGGGCCAATTATTGCCCTTTGGACAGAAACTGCTTGAACTAAAGTCTGTGTGACCTAAGGGAGAAAGTACACTCAGAAACTCTAATCTCACAATATTGAGCCATGAGACAATGTCTAGCTGGATCTGTATGTCAGGCATATTTGGTAAATGTTAAATCAAAATCCTGAAAGATTTCCTGAACTGGAATTCATAGGGCTTTTGTTAAGTCCAAGGACACAAGAATGAAAATCCTGTATTTTCTTAATAACATCATCATCCATGAAAAAGCAATCTTCTATTTCTGAGCAAACTCTTCATTTGGAGAAATCTTCTGCTCACCGGTAAAGGCCTAGCCCACTAAATGATCTAAGTAATTACGTGCTGGGAGATTTTTCTAAACTATTTTCCTTTAACTGTACCTCCTATATGGGAGAGTCCTTAGACTCAGGTTAGTTTTGCACAGAACAATTTTATAGTGAAGCAGATCACCGTATAATAGAAAAGCTTCTAGCTTTGTCATTGCCAGCACAACACAAGAGTTCTGGGCTTTTGCAGCTCAATTAAACTTCATTTCATTTTAATTTCAGTGAATGGGAAGCCTTAAGGACACTTTCCGTATAGGAACAATTGCACCTTGAGTTCATTAGAGATGAGGAACTTGCTTAATGTTCTGTGAGGTACAAGGTTAATACGGTATATTCCATGAGAATGTCATTGTATGACTACTCCTCGGGACATCTAAGCAACTAACCAAAATGCTGAGGTATTTAAGTGTATATTTATACTTCCCAAAGAGGGCTTCCTTGGTTTCCATGACTTGCTACTGTCCTGGCCTCCTACCTCTCCAGTTTTTGGTGGATTCAGTTTGTAGGAAACAGCATGTTTAACAGAGAACCTCTGGGAGAAGGGACTCTTTCCCTCAGAGGATTCTTTTGTGATTTTATTCTTTTGTCCCCTTGGATTTACACCCTGAATTTTCAGTGGGACACAATACACTACTCTGCCCCCATGGTTATTGAATTACCTTTTTTTGGCTTTTGCTCATCCTTGAGGCTACTATACAAGTTCCTTTGGCCTTAGAAATTCTTGAAAAATACAGTGTTCACTCACTGTCTCCTTTTTTAAAGCACTCTGTCTGTGTTTCCACATAACCTGGTTTCTGCCCTCCTCTCTGATTCCAGGCAGCATTTTGCACCTGTCTAATGTACTTTTTTCTAAACAAAGAGAATGATTGAGCCCTGAACTGTGGCTGTTTTACTGGGCATGGTGGACATACTTGGTCGGCCTAGGTGCCTGCGTGAACTTGTTCAGGGCTCCTTCCTCAGTTCTTCTCCTATCCTTCCCTCAGTTTCCCCTGCAGTCCAGAGCACTGGATCACCAACCCTCGAGCACCTCTTTTTGACATTCCCTTGAGGTCTTCTGTCCTACATCCCACCTCTACCCGGGCCTCCCTCTTCAGGCTGCTTCTCCGCCTCTGCCTTCCTCAGTCACCTCGTGGGTTCCAGCCCTCCCATCCATTATCGGCTCTTCTGGGATGGATCCCCCAATGCCACCTTGGACTTTGACCAACTCTCTAAACTGTAGTTTTATTACATTGTCTCTAACTCAGACTCCCCTCCTTCCCCACACCTCTCTCTCTTCCACTCTTCTTATTTCTGTCAAAGTTAGCACCATGGCCCCTGTCACAGAGACTGAAAAACCTCACCAGCCTCTTTGACACTAAAACATGTCACCAAGACCTTTACTGTGTGACCTAAACCCTCTCTTCTTTCCTGCCATGGCAGTTCACACTTTCATTTCCTGTTTGTCTGCTCACCTCCGGTCTCTCCTGCCAAAACACACACATACAAATCCTACAACCACTGCCAGCCTAGCTGCCTCCCAGCTAGTGGTAACAATAACAACTTTTTGGGGGTGTTTTCTAAGAGCCAGCTTCTCTATTGTGGGGTTTACAAATCTTAATTCAATTAATCTCTAAAAACAACAACAAAACAAAAACCTGTGAGGTAAATACTATTATGATTCCCATCTTACAGAGAGAAAATGAAGGCTCCATATGATAAGCCTTATTATGGTCAAGTTTACACAAGCATAGATGACAAAGCCAGGATTCAGGGCAAGTCCCTGCCCCACAAGTGCCCTGGCTTGCTGTAATCGAGATCCTGGAGGAGATACCTGAGCATATGTAGCTTCTGGGCTTCCACAGTCCTCTCTGGTTTACCACATCTTTCCCTTTACATGGATGGGGTTCCTGCTTGCCATCCTCAGGTACTCACTAGTTCTTTGGGTACAGTGGGAGCGACAGAGTTCTGAACCCCAAATCCTTGCCTGGGTGCCTGTTCACCAGCCAATTCTTATTACTCTCATTCCCCTATCTATCTCACCCATGCCCAAGGGTTGTCCATGTTCTGCCCAGCTGCTGATAGAATCCAATGCTATTTCCTGCCTGAGGTGCCTGCTCTTGGAGGAAGACCTGGGTGGAGGTTTTCATATGTTTTGATTAGTATTTACAATAATTCTTCTGAGGACCCTTAAATTCTCCAGGTCTGCTCTGCCAGTACTGATCTACCCTGACCAGTGGTTAAGACTAGTCAGTTACCACATTACATTCCTCTCTTATCCTAGTTAAAATGCCTACTCTCTGTGCCCTCCTTTTCACCCTGATTTCCTGACCAGACCTGCCCAAGCCAGGCTCAGAACTGATTTTTATTTTCTCTCTCCTTTTTGTGTGTTGAAGTCTCATCATGCTTTCAGGACACTTCAAGAACCACCCAGTCTAGGTGGTTTCCCATATCTCCACAGACCTTCACTTTCTTTTGCACAAATATAGCAACATATTGTTTCCACCAATTAAAACATAAACTTCCCAACGTAAGGGGTGTGCATTTTATCCGTGATTCTCAAGCCTGGCCACGTACCAGAATCACCAGTGAAACATTCAAAATACATACCTCAGGAGAAACTGGGGACCTACTGAGTTCAGAACCACTGACAAAGGTGTCTTTGAATCTCCAATGTGTATGCATAACAAATGATAATTATCCATGGTAGTCCTACTTCCTTTTTAAAAATCTTCAATGAATTATTGCATTCCATAATGTATATAAAACATCTGGCACAATGCTTATCCCATAATAGGCATTCAGTATATTCTGGTTGTTTCCCCCTACTCTTTATTTCAGTTGTCACTAGTTTTATAATCTTCCTTTGTTTAAAGAAATATTTTAATAAATTTATATTCCCTATGTTTCTTTCTGTTCTGTATATTTATGGCTTCTTCAGTCAAAGTTTCTCTGGCTTACACTTGACCTCTTTCTAACTCTTTCTTTGACATTTTGATATTAAACTCATTCATTAGTCTGAAAATTTCTCAAACTCCTTTATGATTATAATTTCCACCACCTACTCTTTTTCCATTTTTAGTCTTGATCCGTGATTCTTTATTTTTCCCATAGTTTTCTTCCAGCAAGTAGTGAAATAGGCCTTGAAATCTCATAGCCATTGGTTTGATGTGTTTTTACAATATTTTAATTATTTAAATTACCTCTGTTGAACATCACTGGGAGGTCTTTGGAATGTCTTAAAGTTTAAGGTTCTTGTCTGAGTGGGAAAGACTGTAAAGGTGGAAAAATAGAAGAAATTTTTGAAGTGAAAAGAGATCTTAGAAATTATCAGTTCACCAGTTTCATTTTATACATTGAAGCAACAGAGACACACAGATAAAGTTAATTTCTAAAGGTTACACTGCTAATTAGTGGTAGATCCACATTTAATGATAGTGTGTCCTGGAGCCCAGTCCTTGGGCCCTCTCTTTTCTATCTTCACCCATTCCCTTGGTGTTCACACAAACCACCATGGCTTTTAAGGCCATATAAACTGATATCCCAATTGTATGTTCAGCCCAACCTCTCTGCTGAACTCTGAAGAATGTTCATCTAACTGACCACTCAGCATCTCCATTTGACTAGCTAATAGACATCACATAATTAATACATCCAAAATGACCTTTCTCCCCAAACCTTCTTCCCACGATCTCCCACTTTGATCGATAAAATTCCATCCTTTCAGTTTGTCAGGATAAAATTGTAGGAAATGTACTTGCCTCTCCCTTTTCTCTCACATACCACCTCCAATATATCAGGAAATAATTTTGGTTTTAACTTTTAAATATTCCTAAAATTCAACTTCCACTTCTGCTAGAGTAACTGGGACCAGATTTATCTCCCTACTATGAATAAGTAGACAACTGCCCCAAATATGTAAAAGAATTGGATAGACAGCACAAGACCAAGGTCCCTGCAAGGAGAGAAGCAAATGTGGTGAGCCCTGAAGTTAACCAGGATGCCCGTCTGGAGACATTTCCTAGGCCAACAAACAAGGGGTGAATCCCAAGCACGGCACAATCATCTTGCTGATGTGAAGAGACATAGATGGGAGTCCAGGGAGGTGGAGGTGTATGAAATAACCAGGATAAATCACCAGACAAAAGGAAGCTACACAGAATAGAGGTCCAGAAATTTGCAGAAAGATCCCCTTGCATCTTTGGTGGAGTACTAATCTGTGAATGTGAAGGGTGAAATGCTACAAGTCCATGCCAAGAACAGTAGCTGGGAACAGCAAGGTGAATAATTCTCAAAATTTGCACAGGATGGGAGAATTTGAATTCTGTCCAGCCAGAGTAGAAGGAACTTGTTGAAAACCTGGGGAAACCAGTAGAGATAGTAGAAACATCATATCTTATATTACTAGGACTAAATTAGTTCTAAAGATAAGGTTTTCTAGAACTGCCTTAACAAAATTTTAAAATAATCTTCTAAAAGGATCAACATAATTCATGCAAAATGTAATAGCTGCAGAAAAACCCTAGTATTTTTAAAGTAAAGCAACAAAATCCAAACATTCATCAATGTAACATATATAATGTTTGATACCCAGACATGCAAAGAATTGGCAAATTATGACCCATGAACAGTAGGAAAATTAATTAGAAATTATGGAGATGATGAGTCTCAGACAAGAAATTCAAAACAGCAATTATAATCATAAAAATGTGCTCAACGACTTCAAAGTGAGTCGGGAGATCATCCCAGAGCTAACACTTAGCCCGTCTCAGCAGGATTGCATAGACTGCCAAAGTAGTTACTACCCCAAATAGTGGGGCTCTTGAGGGCTCTGGAGACACTCAGGTCCTATGGTCAGGATTCTGGAGTTTGTTGCCTTGCCAGTGGGCCCTCCTTTGGAATTTGTGCTCATGAGTGTGACAGAGTTGGACTCAGTTGTGACTTCTCTAAATATGCCTCTTCTGTCCCTTCTATTTGAACCTATAGTTGGTGCTGGAGTTGGTAGGTGTATCCCCAAGAGACTTGAATCTTTGGGCTGTCCATGTGCCAGCTGGGCCCTGAGCCTCAGCAGAGTTGCAACACCAACTCTTCAGTTTATTGGACTCACCCAGGACAACTAAGAAGGAGGTGAGGATGGACAACACCCATCCCAAGGAACAGAGAGTGTCTACAACTGCAAGCAAGAGAGTCCTAGCCATCAGCCATATGGGATTGAAACTACCTCTCAATTAAAAGTAGAGTGGGCATCACCATCCCAGATTCCTCAGGATTGGGGAATAAAATATGTACTAGAGTGAACTTACTGATATTCTACTATAGACTTATTGTGATTCTAGCAATGGAAGAAATTGTATCATTGATGTGGAGACAGTGGTCACTGGGGATGCTGAAGGCAGGGAGAGGGAAAAAGCGGTGTAATATGGGGGCACTTTTGGGACTTGGAATTGTCCTGAATGACATTGCAATGACAGATACAGGCCATTATATATCCTGCCATAATCTACAGAATTAGGCGGGAGAGATATAAACTATGATGTAAACCATAATCCATGCTTAGTGGCAATGCTCCAAAATGTGTTCATCAATTGCAATGAATGCACCACACTAATGAAAGTAGTTGATAATGTGGGGAAAAGTGGGAGGCCTAGGGAGTGGGGCATATGGGAATCCCTTATATTTTTATATTTTTTATGTAACTTTTTATGTAATCTTAGTATCTTTTAGAAAAAATATATTTCAAAAAAATGTGCTCAAGGATTTATAGTCAAAGATCAGCATATTAAGGAGAAAGATAAAAGATAACTACAAACAATCAAATGAAACTTCTAAGAATGAGAAATAGACTATATGAAATAAATTATTCATTTGGACAAGATTAATAGTAGATTAGACACTGCAGAAGAAATAATCAAATGAATCTGAAGCCATAGCAATATAAGCCATGCAACATTAAGCTTAGAGGGGAAAAAAAGACTATAAAATAATGAAGCAAGCTTCAATGCCTTGTGAGACAATATCAAATGGACCAATGTATGTGTAATTAAATTTCCAGAAGAAGAGGAGCGAGGAAGTGAGGCATACAAAAGATACTTGAAAAAATAATGCCCAAAGTTTTTTCAAATTTGAGAAAAACTATAAAATCACATAACCAAGAAATTCAATAAATCCCTAATAGAATAAGCACAAAGAACAAAGTAACTGTTAACCTAGAATTCTTTATCTAGCAAGTATTGAAGGTAGAATAAAGACTATCTCACACAATCAAAAATTGACAGAATTTGTTGACATCAGATCTTCACCACAACAATGTTATGACTATATTTATTAGATTATCAGTTCTGAAATCTAAGTTGAATGTGTACTCAAATTAAATGTAGATACAGAAATCAATGTGGGTTTTTTAAAATATATTTTAGCATTCTAATGAAGGAATTTCATTTATTTACAATAGCAAACTTCATTTTTCTTTTTTTACCTTTAATGGATTTAGGGAATGTTCTTGATGGTTTATTGATTACCATATTAAAGGAACAAATCCACACTGTTCAGGAATGCAAGTTTGTTGCACGCATAGTTTGTGTGCAACGTGCCTGAAAATCACAAGGATAAGTATTTTTGCACTAAAAGGCAAAAACATGCCCTGGAAAAATCTGAATACACTTGAGTCTCCAAATTATAATGGTTTATATCGTATTAAATTCTAAATGTTAAGAAGTAAAGAGATTTAGGGTTTGTGTCTTTTCTTTCCTTTCTTCCTCCCTTTCTCCCTCATTCCTTTAATTCTTTCCTTCTTTCCTGAGGCCTCTTTGTACAGAATGACTTTCAATGTGCTGACAGATTTTTCTTTGTTTTGTATACACAGTTGTTTTTGATGATCAGTACATTCAAAAGGAACTAGTTCTAATTACAAATCTCACTACATGAAATTACAGTATTGTGCCTAAAGCAGTAAAAAATTTTGCTGGACAGCTAAGCTACATCTGAATGTAAATGTGAAGTATGCTGACTCAGAGTGTTGTTTTCTAAGTAAAATTAGTTATTTTCATTGTAATATTTTGGCATAGAAATTGGATTTATGACATAAAAGTAATTGTAAAAAAAAGGCAGTAAGACTCTTTTGTAGCTGGTGCTGATTTCTAGGTTCTTGGTTACATTGTAGAAAGAATTTAGACACATCACAGTTATGAGAAAGTTAGAAAAATAATTTATTATAAGGAAAGTACATGCATCAAGATATGTAGGCGGGCGTTCTCAAGAAAAAGACATGCCCCTTTCCAGGGGCTTCTGGTTTTATTGGCTATCATTGGGGTTAGGGTTTATGCTGATTGGAGTATTAAGGGCAAAGTGGGGAAAATTCACTGGGTGGTTTAATTTTTAGGGGTTGGTGTCCAGTGGTAATTGGCTTTTGGCTATTGCTCTTCAGCCCCGATGGAATTTGCTTCATGCAGGGTTCATGAAAATGGGTGGGTAGTATAGGAATATCCTGTTTTTTTGTGTGTGGGGTTTTTTGTTTGTTTGTTTGTTTTTTCCTGCTTTCTGCTGGGTGGACGTTGCAAGCTGCCTTCCCATGGCTTGTTTGTATGCATCAGCAGACACAGGTTGCCAGGGCTACTTCCACAGTAGATGGGTAAATAATATAGGCTGCATTCCCACACTTGTTTGCGTGTTTCCAGCAGGATGCTGCTTTAGTTTTTTCTACTGGGTGGTGTTTGTGTGGAAATTTATTAAGTTTTCTGCCTCTCCTCCTTAGGTCCCTATTCTATTCTGCCTCACTTTTAAGACCTCTTTCGATGAAAAGGAATTCTAATAACGTACATAGTCATCAGAATTTTCCATAAAGAGAGGTTGGAAAAATGCAAGAGGATTTTCAGATAACCTTCCAAAATATGAATTCCTTCTTTGTAAGGTAGTTCTTTCCATCTCAGTGACTTTTTCTTGCCCCAGAGACTTGGAAGACCAAGACCAAGAAGTTATCTTCTTTCCCAACCTCTAGAGACCAGACTCTATGAGCCATCTCCCCCAGCACCGCAGGCAGTGGCCTGACCCCACCCTCCAGCTACCACTGCTCAGCAATGAGATCATCCTCTCACCCCTAATTCCTTCCATGTTCAGCCAGGTTTTCCTAAAAATTTTAATTCCATTTTCAAAAGATTTGTCCATTGACGTTCATTGAGGCCTTATTGTAATTTAAAATTTCTAGACTTTGTTAATAAAACAATGATGTTGACATATTCTTTGTTTTTAACATACTCCTTGGGAAAAATTCACTTTTTTTCCCTAAAAAAAAAAATCTTCTCTTTTCTAGTTATTTTCATCTCAAATCTTGTTGTAAAAGGAGAATTTTGCTGTATTTAGTGCAATTGGGTAGAAAGAGCCATTTATTATGGCAGATATATGTAAGGTAAAGTCTTAATTTATTAAACTGGCTGTGCAACACCATTTACAGATGATATTGTTGATGTAAATCTTATCAACCTAGTCACTTAGAGTGTTTTATTTCTCAAAAGAATGCTGACTAGCATCTTCTCTGTTTTGTATACCAAGTTGTAGGGGAGAGACTATATTTATTTATTATTTTTAACAATACAATGGATTTGTTTTTGCCCATATTTTGAAAACAACTTGGATTTTCTCATTTTAGAAGGAAGAGAATATGTGAACCTGTCTTTTAAATTACTGTTATCTAATATATATTTATGAATTATAATATCAACAAGAACAAAAAGAGCTCTAATATTGATGTTGTGGCTGCCTGGTATTTAATTTTTTATAGAATGTTTTCATAAGCAAGTAGTTGTACTATTGCTTTTAAATAGTTTAAAAATCTTTCTCAAATTAAGTTCTGCCTAGACCTATTTCCTTAGGGCAATATTCTACAGTTCAGTCATCCAGCATGAATTTGAAATTCTCCTACATATCTTCTGTATCCTTAATATGTACCAGTATGCAAGCAAAGTGTACCAAAAGTCTACTTTCTGTGTCTCATTTTTAAAGTACTTGTTACTTTGCCTTTCAAAAAATGTTCAAGGAAGTTCTTCAGGAGGAAGGAAAAAGGTAGCAGATGGAGATTAGGACCTACATAAAGGCATGACGAATAGTGGAAAGAGTATGCATGTTAAGGGTTGAATTGTGTCCCCAAAAATGATATGTTCAAGACCTAAATCCCAGTCCTGTGAACATGACATTATTTGGGAAAAAGAGTCTTCACTGATATTGGTTCAGATGAGGTCATACTGGAGTAGGGCATGCCCTAATCCAATACAACTGGCGTAGTTTCTCTGTCTACCTCCTCGTGTGGTATTGAGCTCTGCAGTGCCCAATGGCATCTTCGAGGCCTCACATGTCCTGTTCATCTCCAGAGGTAACAACACACAGCATAAAATTAATTCCATTCATGAAGGTGAAATTGATCAGTTCCATATGCAAACCCTTTTAACCTCTGAGCCTCCAAATGCCTTTCTTATACCGCATCTGTTTATCTCATTTGTTTGGATCCCTGAGGTAAAGCACATATTTACCACAAATGAGTATTTGATAAACTTTTGGTGATTTTGTTGTTGCAATTAACATAATCTTCTGGAGAGAGGGATTGCTTGGGTCAGAAGTAATTGTGATTTGTGCTGATTTTGAGTATGGGTTTACAAGAATTTGTCTTACTTTCTTCATATATCTGTGCTCAGATAATCCCGAGCATATAAAAAAATGTTTGTTACTCACCTTTTTATTAATAAGCACCCCCAAAAATCTCAGTTTGAGGGAAAAAATAAAATCCCTTTTGAATTCTCATGCAAAACACTTGCTTTACTTAGGTTTGCACCTCAGGGCTTTATACTTGCTGTCCTTCTCTTATAGAGCTTCTCCGTATACCCATTTAGAGGTTCCCTCTGTGCCTTCATATCTTCACTCAAAATTTACCTCACCTTTGAGGCCCTACCTGATGTCTTACTTAAAAATATTCTGTCCATCTTTTTCCTCCCCCGCTACTTTCTTTTCCTCTGTATCACTTGTCTCTCTAATATTATATTATGTATCTATTTTTTGTGTGCTTCTTGTCTACTTCTTTCACTAGAATATCAATTATATGAGATCAGAAACTGGGTTGTTTTCATTTGTTGAATTCATTACTAATTAATGAAAAAAACACAACATATATTTGCTTATGTATCCAAGAATCAAAAGCTTTAGATTTTCTGATTCCATTTAGGATTAACAAAATGTACAGTTGTAAACTATTGTCTATGTTTGGTAAAATATGCTACTGTTTGTCTTTAAAAACTATTCAAATAAGGAATTCCATCATTTTGGATGTGGAAGAAGGAAAACTGTGAGAGACATTGAATAGTCACAAAGTTATCTGTTAGTGTCAGAGACACTCCACGAGGACCTAAATGTGTGATGATTCTAGATATTTGATAGTTTGACTTTTTTCAAACTCTTCTTCCATAGCCCTTTTCAAAATTCCATTCAGATAAAAAAAGTATACAAGATTAGTTTCTTCCCAATATGTTGTCTTTGCAGGAATAATATTGCCTGAGAATAGAAAAATAAAAGAGTAAGATGGGTTGAGGCTGATAATGAAAAAATAAAAACTGGATAAACTCAAGACTTAAGTTTTGGAGTGGCTTCAAAAATTTCTTCTCTTTGGAATCATCTCCATTTCTACTAAACTTATCCATCTATTCATAATTATGATATTATATGGCCTTCCAATATTTTTTTTAATTTGTTCTTTTTTTT
>JAQZBX010011038.1:0-43388 GCA_029593785.1 Cabassous unicinctus | reverse complement strand
ATGTTTAACTCCTATCACTTCTAACTAGAGAGTAAATTTTCACTGTTGTACCAGTAAGTTAGACACATCAATAAACCACTAAGAAATCGAAATGATAATGCTATACATCTACTACTATTCATGGATTTAAAACCCTCAATACCTTAATTGTCAATATGAAGGCATTTATTAGAACTTCTGAAGCACACTGTTATTGCATAGTGATTTCTTTCTAGCTTTTGCTGAATCAGACCTCTCTTGTCATTTTTTGCCCTTTATTGTCCCTTTCCCTCAAAGGCATCTAGAAAAAAAGAAATCTGGTTTCTGGCTACAGTCTTGAGCTTCTGAAGGCTTGATTTGTAGTAGGAATAGAAGCAGCATGTGGTTAACCCTTTGATGACAATTCATTTCAGAAAGCCGCTTTGAAAGATCATGAGGGATCAATATCAGAAGTGGACACATGTATTGTTATGCTATTGGTCAGACAACTTAACCATTTGCAGCAAGGACTCTGAAATAATTGCAGCAAGTTAAAGTCACAGATCAGAAATGTAAACTCTATTAAATGGAACTTAAACAGGAATGTTCTATAGTTTATCAAAGCCTGTATTTTGGTTTATGATTTTAAAGACATTATAATACAGAAAGGAAAAGTGAAAATACCATCTGCCCAGTCACTATTTTGAGAAATTCAGTAATGTAATGTGAAAAGTTGACACATTGGCACATAAGCAAAGTAAATCAATCCAGATTTAATTAAGCAAAATAATGAGCCAAATTCAAGATTCAAATCCATTTAAAATATATATATATATTTATTTTCCAAAAGCAGGAAAAATCAAACATGAAATATATACTTATAGAGTCATTGGAATAAGAGTACCTGTAAGATATGAAATTAAGTTTCGGTACTGTAATTCCACTGTTTTTCCCTACCTAGTCACAGGCACAATGGTGCATTTAAGAGTTTGGCATGAAATCACAACTCCCATTGACTTTAAAGGGCCGCCTAAGGTGACAATAAGAATGCAGTAGGATTCTAGTGTACATGAGACCACTTTATGAGCATGAAATTAATAAAATCACAATGTCAACATATGTTCAATATGCAGATGGAGTTTGTTAATTGCACTGTGTATGCATTCTGATTTGGATGGACCTATTCTAAAAATCCAGGGGAAAATTATATATACAAAGGCAGAAGATAATAAAGTTACCATATGAGCTGTCCTCAGTCAGGCTCTCAAGTCCCTTCTAGTTTAAACATAACCTTGCCTGCTACAGATGTTAGTTGGGTTTCTGCTGTTCATTCACTCTCACAAGCTAAGGTATGAAATTCTCCACTTTTATACATTTATGAACTCCTTTTTTTAGGATCTCGTAAAAGTTCAGATTGAACGGTAACTATCTAATTTTGTATCTTCATGTGTACCGATGATTACTGGAACTAGCAATAAAATTTTTGCTGTGAGCAATGTTATGCATCATGTTCTAGGCTGACTTTCTGACACTATCACATGTAATATTGTAAAACAGTTTGTTCTATTCAACCTCAACTGGAGGTACTGTGACAACATTTCACATATGATGAGACTTAATTGCACAAAAATGTCATTTTTCTAAGATCCTAGAAACATAGGACAAAATCTGAATTCAAACAAAAATCCTATGTTAGCAAAGTAACCAGGAATTGGCTGACCAGAAGCTTGGGATTCTATATTTGATTTAAAGAAATTGCAAATATATCTTTAAATTATTAATTTAAAAAGAAAAAGATAAAACAGGTAATTTTCTTAACTGGTTACTGTAATCAAATAATCAAATTTATTTTAAAAACACAAGTTAAATCATTTAAATGTTTGCTAAGAATAAAAATCTAACTACAGCTATCCAGAAATTGTATAAGGCTTTAACAAAGTGCTTAGGAATTTTTGCATCATATTGACTTGCAAAAAGAGAAGATTGTAAGGGAGCAAATGTGGCTCAAGCGGTTGAGCGCCTGCTTCCCACATGGGAGGTCCCAGGTTCGGTACCCAGTGACTCCTATAAAAAACAAAAGCAAACAAAAGGAAAAACCAACTCAGGGGAGCCAATGTGGCTCAGTGGTTGGGTGCCAGCTTCCTACACACAAGGTACCAGGTTCAATTCCCAGCCCCAGTACGTAAAAAACAAACAAACAAACAAACAAACAAAAAACCTGTATGTGCTTACAAAAGTGAATATTACTTTAGTGGTCCAGCATCCACTATGTAAGATATAACCTATTATACTGTGACATGCTAGTTATGCTTCATCAAACTGATTAAATACCATTTCATGAGGATGTAATCCAGTGGGATTTAAGCAGTCCAGTGCAATCAGTCATAATAAGATGGATCAGTACGGGTGGTAAAAATATCAAATCCTCCTGTTCTGTATGTTGAAGGTCTCTGGATTCTGGCACATATCCTTTATAATTACAGGGCTTTTGTGATTTGGTTGCCACCAAGTTTTCTATAAGGAAGTCAACACAGCAAATATTTTCTTTAAGTTCTATCCATGAAACCATTATTATCT
The DNA here is from genome assembly GCA_029593785.1 of Cabassous unicinctus. Lineage (NCBI taxonomy): Eukaryota > Metazoa > Chordata > Mammalia > Cingulata > Chlamyphoridae > Cabassous > Cabassous unicinctus. The sequence goes on along the minus strand of JAQZBX010011038.1, from coordinate 40,853 downwards.
TTAATACAAAGGCAATCTCATGTTTTTTTCTTTTTCAGGACTCTCCTCACAGGTTAAGTCACAAGTCAATGACATTTTTTTTCTGGGCCTCCTTAATTCTTCCAACTTTTTGTAAACCAAATATTACATACCTCCCCCAAAAAGTCTGGGAATGGAGAAGAGCTAGTGTAGGGATAGAGATGAGATAGAGGAAAGATGGTGTGCAAGGTACTTCTTTCTGTTCTTGCAGCAAGGAGTGGAAATGAAAGAGAACCAATGTTGTTACCTGCCCCCCATTCCCTTTCCCTACAAAGCTGGTAGTTTAAGAGTGAGGAAAATACGACATGAACTCAGAATTGGAGAGAAACAGATGCCCTGCCCTTACTCTCACTCCTCTTTTCCATTTTAGTCATATGTTATCCAAAAAAAAAAAAAAATCCACCTTGAGAAAAAATATGGATAGAGTAAACCATTCTATAACAGTTTACAATAAACTAAAATTTGAAAATAGGAGATAAAGTCAATATAATTCATAGATTCTCTTCCCCATCCCATATTTACCTTCATCATGCATGATGATGTCTCTCTGTCTCTCTCGGTCTGTCATCTCGCTCATTCTATCATCTCTCTATCTCTCTCTCTATTTTCCATCATCTATCTATATTTCAACGTTCCTCTCTCTCTCTTTTGCTCCTACCATTCCGACTCTTCTCCTTTCAGAATAGCCTTTACCCCAGCCCTCTTCTTTCTCTCATTAGTGCTGTATACTGGTATAATCTATACCTGATTAAACAATGAAATAAGAAAAGGTAGAGAAACTTTATGCTTCTATAGACTAGTAACAACTAACATTTATTGAGTGCTTACTATGCTAAACACTTAGCAAGTCACCTGCCATGCACCGTATTATTTAATTTATCCTCAAAAATAATCCACAGAGATGGATTCTATTATTTTCTCCATTTTTTAGATTAGGAAACCAAAGGTCAAGAGTAAGTAACTTGTCAACCATCACAATCTATATAAATGAAATCAAATTTCAATCTTTTTGTGTGAAAAAAGCTCAGAGAATTTTTACCAAATTTGGAAGAAATGTTGGGGATAGTTAGACTTGAAATATAGGCGCTGTAAAATTCTATATGGGGTTAAAAGGTTGGAATAATTGCCATTCAGAAGGGACAAACAAACTGTGATTGAAAATATGACATACCAATCTGAAGACTCACACACACACACACACATACAAAACAAGAATTTAAAAGCATTGATTTGTGGTAAAGTGGCTTCTTCTAGGAGCGACTCCATGAAATGTGCTGTGGTAGTAGAGAATTATCTACTTAGTAATGGTTAATAATTCTCCAGAAGGCATCCTAGAATATTTCACATAAAAAGAACCCACCTGAACAATATTATAACAGTGATATGGTCTGCAGGGTATTCCACCCACAATCTCAAAGATTACCCTCTGGTACCCTCTGGGCATCCGTTGGCATTTGCCAGAGATTTGACAATCCACCAAGGAAGGCCAAAACTGTTATCTAGCAAGAATATTTTATGATAAAGCATGCCAAGTTAATTATAGGAGAAGAGAATGTATTGTGGGTGATTAAGAACTTCTCACAGTTGCAAAGTAAATCCAAAACATCATTGAGGTTATCAGATATAGACAAGTGCTTCCAGAGTCTATTCAATACCAACACAACAGCAATATGATTGTCCAGTTATTACACAGTGTGGTGAAAAGGAGGTGGTCTTTGGAATTAGACAGATGTGAGTTCAGATATCAGCACTGCCAACAGTTAACCTCAATCCCCCTGCCCAGCCTCAATTTTTAATTTGTTTTAATATTTAAAATTATAATAGCATTTGCATGCTTTTAAAAGGATTTGCTATCATGTGTGTAAATAGTCTAGCTGAGATATGTATATTTTCAATAAGTAACAACTGTTATTATTTTTTTCTTTTTAAATTGAATAAAACTTGGTTATGAGTAGAATAAAATGTTTTCATATCAACAGCAGCATTGTTGGTTTACATTCAAATTGCTGTTCCCTAGAACCCACCCACCCCACTCCCAAAGCGTCTATCTGGTTCATTTACATATTGTATCTACTGTGCGTGTTTTTGGTAGATGATTATACCACTTTGCTGAAACAACTTCTCAAACTGGAACAAGAAACAAAATACTAAATCTACAAACTCATTATTCTTCATAGCCAAATTATCCTATTACATCTTTGTTTTCATATCTCCAATTATATATTCCCTCAAGCAATTTATTTATAGGTTAATATCCTTGAGGGTAGGTCCACAAGAGTGATTTATAAGTGGAAGAACTTATTTTTTAAAAAGCTGCATTGTATAAATGCTGAAAGATATGACTAATGTCTGAATGCATCAAAAAAATAGGTTCACTTTATGTGGGAAAACATTGTTTTTTTTTATCCTGTAGTATAAATCAGTGTATGTATTAATTCAGTCATGTAATTATATTTGTAGACCTTTTACCTTTACTCAGTGTTATAACTTTGTTTATAGAAAAGTGCACTCTGACAGTCAATATATCTTTTAAACACTATGGTAAGTCAGAGAATATATGTAGGTATGTGGACATTGTGAACCATCTGAATTCTGCCAGGATGAAAAAACAGATGCCTTGGAAATTTTACATTATAAATACCAGGAAGATTTTTAGACAATAGACCCTTGATTGCCAAGCTGCTGAAGATGGTTATTTCATCTCTGAAACATAATTGGTTTGCTGGCATTACACCCACGATACTCTAAGGGATGAAAATAAAATTATAAAGTACTGTGTAAAGCCTGAAATGGCCACCTTTAAGTTTAATCTTCCCCTTTAATGTTGTAGAGTCCATAAAATATGCATTAATTCCAGTTTTTAATAGCTTTTATCAATCCATCTTTCTTCTTCAAATGGTAGATGATGCCTAATATAATAGATTTCTCACACTGCACTTCCAGACTGTGATCTATCATGTGTTGTAATTTTGGTGTGCTTTTGTTTTTGTTACTTAAGCAACATTTATTAGATAAAACACACAAAGCAACAAACAGCTTTTCAATGCTGAAACTATAAGAAAAACTAGGATAGTTTTGATAAGACAGTTCACTCATTATAAGCAGATTAAACTTTCACTGACAAAATATTGCCATTGTAATATTTTTAAAGGTTTAAAATTATGAAAATTTTAGTTTCTGAAACAACTGCGTCTAATTTTCATTTGCCTTCACAACGTATTTCTTTAATTCAATGCAAAACATTCTAATTTTAAAAGACTACATTTAGGAATACAAAACACCCAGAAATTCTGATGAGGATGATAATTACTGCATTTATCCAACTTCCTGTTTACCACCACCTGTCAAGCTCCTGAATTTTTCAGCAGCAATTAAAAAATACCAAACATGTAATAAACAACTTGGTAGACCTGACTATAATCTCCTAAAATTGGGAAAAAAACTGAAATGTCCCAAAATTAAGAGATAGGTTATAAACTATGGTACATTCAGAAAAGAAATATAATTCAGTAAGTAAAAATTATTGCCTAATAGAATATTTACAGACATGGGCTAGTGTTTTAAGCAAATTGGAAAAAAAGAGGGTAAAAAGCTGTATAACAGTATGATTTTAATTCAGTAAAAGTATAAATAACTTTAGTATGAAGTGTCTAAAAAGAAATAGGAAAAAATGGTTATAGTTTCTCTCTCTTTCTCTCTCTCTCTCTCTCTCTCTCTCTCTCTCTCTCTCTGACAGTATTCTGGGTTTTTGGTTTGGTAGGCTGCCAGAATGCAATGTACCAGAAATAGGTTGGCTTTTACAAAGGGGCCTTATTAGCTTATAAACTTACAGTTCTGAGGCCATGAAAATGTCCAAATCAAGGCTTCATCAGGTGATGTATTTCTCCCCTAAGGACTGGCTGCTGGCAATCCTGGGCTCCTCTGTCATATGGCAAGGCACATGGTGGTATCTGCTGGTCTCCCTTCTCTTCCAGTTTTGTTGCTTCAGCTTCTAGCTTACTTTGACTTTCTCTCTGTCTCTTTCTCTGTGTTCACCCAATTTATAAAGAAGTGCAGTAAGAAGATTAAGACCCATCCTGGATCACACCCTACTAAAGTAACCTAATCAAAAGATCCCACCTACAATAGGTTTACACCCATAGGAATGGATTAGCTCTAAGGACATGATTTTTCTGGGGTCCATAAGAGCCTCAAACTACCACATTAGGATATTTATGTTTTCTCCTATAAAGCTTTCAATATTTTTCAAAAATTTCCATTGAAACATACATGTTTAAATGAGGAAAATAAACACTAATTTTTAAAAAATCAATGAAGAAAACGTCCTCAGGCGCTTAACAATTGATAATGCTGTCACAGTGCAGTGTGTATTTAATGCTAATGGCCATAACGAATTCTGAATTCTAAGTTAACTATTAAAGTCACAGTTAAAGTCACAATGAGCCATGGAATGTGAAAGAAGTAGAATTGATGATCAGGAAAGTTGGTATATATGTCACCTGACTAAAATATAGGGACCTTGTTTTGGAACAGTGAGGGAAAACACTACATAAATGGAGAAACTTGGTAAGGAAAGGTAATAGAAGAGCTCTCATATAGACTTGGGAACATGTACTTGATGTTAGAGTTTAATGCAGGACTGGTTTATCCATTAGGCATAGTAAGCCCAATGCTGAGGCCCACACTGTTTTAATTTCTTTTCATATCCAAAGTAAAAACTAATTTTAGATCAAAAACTAGTTTTATACCAACACAGGTGTTAAATGTAATTTTCTTTCTTTTTTTTAATGAAAGAATGGGCCCACAGAGCCAAAAATGTGCCCTTGGTTCAATGACTTGTTAAAGAATAGTGTTTAAGAAAAACAATCCTAACATCTCTAGAGAAAGAGCCTAAGCATGGCAAGCCTGCATGTGAATAAGTTACGGCAAACTTTTAATGAAATGAGGAACAAAAGGCAGATAGCAGCTGTAAATGATGGGAATGGTAAAAAAAAAAAAAAAAGTAGAGTATCTTGACATGGATGGGAGATGTGATGAGTCTTAGCAGCATTAGATGTGGGTTTTATGACAATACACTTATGTGGATTTGTGGTGGCTCAACCTTCAGAATGAGTTCTCTGTCGTTGTGTTCAGGTGCTCTCCTTCAAGCTCCTCTCTTCCACCTGGATGAAGACATGCTTTTCAAATATACATTGCACAAAGCTGGGACAAATTACTATGCTGACTGACAAAATTAAGAATAATTTTTCAAAGAGTGGAAAACTGCTCTGAAGCCAATGAAATTTAACAATTGTGAATGTGATGTTTAACAAATTAATTGTAAAAATACACAATGATAGAGGTATAGCAAATGAACAAAAACTAGTGCAATCTTAGACTATTTGGGTTGAAATATAATTTCCAGACCAAGGAAAATTACTATTTTTAATTTTACTTATATCATTTTTAGAGAGAGGCCAATATATGTGATAAAGGCACAAGAGGTAACCAGGTTGACAAGCAATCTATAAACCACTATGTCACATGAAGAATTTGGGGATGTTTGGCCTGAAGAAGGGAAATGTATGTATATGTGGGTGGAGTAGGGGTAGGGTTGGGGGTAATACCAGTTGACTCTAAACACATAATGATGCATTACCAGGTTACAAAAGGATTATACTTACTTTGAATAATTTCTGAAAATAACTAAAACCAAAAGCTAAAATTTGCAGTGGAAATTATTTCACCTATAATATGAGTGAAAGAATTTCTAACAATTAGGTTTGTCCAATAATAAAACAAAATTCCTAGAAAAATAATGAGTTATTAAGAACTAGAAATATGTGAATACAATTTGGAAGATCACTTATCATGAATGCTATAGAAGTGATTCTTGTAATGGATATGTGGTTGGGCAGGGTGGTCTTTAATACTCTTTCAGAGTAATGTTTTATTGAAGAGAGACCAATACAAAAGACCCAGTGACAACAATAATGGCAAGGGTGTGTGAGTGACGAGATGTAGGAAGCCAAAGGAGAGAAAAGAGAACCACAGCAAGAAATTGTATGCTCCACATCTGAGGTTAAAACAGAATTAATTCCAACTTGTGGTTTCCCCATCTGTGGTGGTTTGGAACTGTATGTACCCCAGAAAAACATATTCTTAAACCTAATCCATTCCTGTGGGTGTGAACCCATTGTAAGTAAGACTTTGATAAGGTTACTTCAGTTAAGGTATGTCCCACCTCAATCAGGATGGATCTTAATCCTATTACTGGAATCCTTTTTAAGCAGAATGAAACTCAGACAGAGCAAGTCAGAAGCCGAAATCAATGGAACCCTGAAGGGAAGGGAGAGGCCAGGAGAAGCTGTCATGTGCTCTGTCTGCAAGGTGACAGAGGAGCCAATGACCAAGAATTGCCAGTAGCCAGCTCCAGAATGTCACAGTCTTTGTGGGGAAAGCATCATCTTGATGATGCCTTGATTTGGACTTTTTTTCTAACCTCAAAACTGTGACCTAATAAATTCCCATTGTTTAAGCCATCCCATTGCATGGTATTTGCTTGAGCAGCCAGGGAAACTAAAACACCATCATATAACATGTAGGCCCATAGGTCCCTATCCTTTGCAATCCACTTAGCTCAGACCATTGCAAGGCTCAGCTCAATGCAGCCACACCAAAGAATCAATAAATGCTCACTATTAATGAGTTAATTCCTCTACTTTCATCTCTCCTTCACCTATTTCTTTCAGGGACTGTCAGAAGCACCAAAAACTCAGCTCTAATCCCACGAATAGATAAACTTCATAAGCATTCAGCTCTCAAAATCGAATTCTTTCAGTCCAAGACAAGGAAAAGCAGAATGCAACAAAGGAAAATCTGCGAGAACTATTATTGTGAATTGTGGTGAATATTATTAAGCAATGCCCTTATGATTTTTGAAATAAATGTATGTTGTCAAAAAAAATGTATTTCCTGATATAGAAACAACTAGAAAAAAACTAAAATTTTATTGATATATCATTTAGAAAAATTTGGATTAAAGAGAAATGATTACAGAAAAGAAATGAAAAGACGTTAAAGCAAAATGAAAAGCAGCTTGAGACTTTTCATCTACGAAGTGTAAGCCTGAGTGATCAAGTTGTATTCATTCCTGCACAATTTATATTATCATTTTATTATGCCAAACCTGTAAATTTGGTTTTACAGTGAAGGTAAAATTGGTTGCTCTGAACCTGTTTCCTTTTCTGCAAAATAGAAGGTTTATACAACATGATCTCCACAGTCCATCTGAATTTAAAAATTCAACAATTAATAGATTTTATGTACTATTTGTTATAGCCATCAAAGTGGACTATTTGGGATGATCTTGATCAAATTACTCTCAAACCATTTTTAGATACTCATTAACAAGCAGGAGTTGAAATAATGGGAGCTGTTATTTTTCAACTATCATCTGTATGCAAGCCTTAAAGAAAAATGATTGAAGCAAACAGTCTCAATTATAAAAAGCATGGTTTTCATATCAATAGGTTGTTGGTTCAGAATAGAATGTTGATGAATCTAGAAATGCTCTCTCATCCACAAACATCACACTATAATCCTCGTGGAATTAATTTCTCATAGGAATGAAAAGGAGATTTTAAATCTGATTGGTGTGATTTCCTGGCTGCCTTTCTGGAGAACCAAAAGCATTATAATGGAAAATCAGGCTGTTCAAGAAATTTAAGTGATAGATATTCTTCTTGTTAAGTTTCATATTGCATTAGAATATCTACCTAGAAATGTAAAATTAAGAAGTAAGACCCAAAATTGTATTCTATTTCCTACAATTATGTTCTTTTTTGAGAACTTAATATATTTAGCATACAAATCTTGCTTTTTTAATGACATAAACTTCTAGACTAGCTGAAGAAATATCATCATGGTGGAAACCCTAAACATGAAGTACAGAATTGAAGTTTATGGCTCAAGGGCATATGTAATTGTTGTGAGCTAAAAAGAATGAAAGATAAGAGCACAGCTTCTGAAAATATCTAAAAATGCTCCATATGATACAAGATTTTCAAAATAGAAAAAGTTGCAGTTAAAGATCATGAAGACCTGAGACATCCCTATAAGGCATATTAAAGAGTTCAAGTGTTCATGGGGCATTGCCATGGTGGGTGGAGATCCACACAATAACCAAAAGAATACCCACTTCCCATCCTGGGGAGTTCTGCCACATTCTCTAATGGGACAGCAAGAATCCCCCTAGTACAGGGCCAATGACTAGTGAAGGAGGACAGACCATTGACGGGTCCTTGATACTGATGACTGTACTTATGAATCTTTTCTTCCGAAATTGAAACATAGCCTATTATTATAGGTTGCCTAAGAGTTACCTCCTGAGAGCCTCCTTGTTGCTCAAATGTGGCCTCTCTCTAAGCCAAACTCAGCATATAAATGCATTACCTTCCCCCTGGCATGGGACATGTCTCCCGAGGATGAGTCTCCCTGGCACCAAGGGATTGCTACCAAGCACCAGCCAGCAATGCAACTGGAGAAAGACCTTGACCAAAAGGGGGAAAGGGTAAAGACAAATGAGTTTGTATGGTTAAGAGACTTCAAAGTGAGTTGAGAGGTCATTCCAGAGGTCATGCTCATGCACGTCTCAGCAGGATCTCATTGACTGCCACAGTAAATATTGCTTCAAATAGTGGGGCTCCTGAGGGCTTTGGAGACATCCAGACACTATAGACAGGGCTGACAGCTCAGGAGTTTGGCACCCTGCTAGTGGGCCCTACTTTGGAATTTATGATCCCCATGAGTTGGACTCAGATATGGTTTTCCTACACATGGCTCTTCTGTCCCTTCTATTTGAACCTATGGTTAGTACTAGAGTTGATAGGTTTATGTCCAAGAGACTTAAATCTTTGGGCTTTTCATGTGCCAGTCGGGCCCTGAATCTCAACAGAGTTGCAACACCTACTCTTCAGTTCACTGGATGCACCCAGGACAAGTAACAAGGAAATGATGATGGACAACGACCATCCCAAGGAACAGAGAGAGTCTACAATTGCACATAAGAGAGCTCCATCCATCTGCCCAATGGGATCTAAGCCCTCTCTCAATTAGTGGTGGAGTGGATATCACCATCCCAGAATCCTCAGGACTGGGGAATGAACGATGGACTAGAGTTGACTTACAGTTATTCTACTATAGCCTTACTGTTATTCTAGCAATGGAAGAACTTTCATCATTGATGTGGAGACAGAGGCCACCAGAAGTTCTGAGGGGAGAGAGAGGGGAAAAATAGGTGTAATATGGGTGCATTTTCGATACATTGGAATTGTCCTGAATGATATTGCAATGACAGATACAGACCATTATATATCTTGTCACAACTTACAAAATTGTGTGGGAGAGAGTTTAAACGATAAGTAAACTATAATCCACATTTACTGGTAATGCTCCAATGTGTGTTCATCAATTGTAACAAATGTACCACACTAAAAAAATAAAATAAAATAAAATAAAATGAAGATGGTGCAGAGATTCTTAGCCTTCAAAAGGCATCCTCGCAATAATAATTCAAATGTCTCTGAAAGAATCTGATTAACAATGAGCAAAACATCCCCATCACTACCTTTAGCAGGCTAGCATGATACTGTGTTCACATCTTTTCACGTAGTAGATGACTAGGAGATGGAATAAAGCAATGTTGCATTAATTGAAATATTACAAAAAATCTATTGTAGAGTTGATGACAATGAATGTCAGTTCACCTGGGAATGTACCATCCCCTTAATATTATCCTTGGATATTTATATAGGGGACAAGTCATAATTAGGAAAGTGATGTATTTCAGATAAACCAGAACTTCAAACAGAATATTCCTCTACAGTTTCAGCTCTAAGTTTTTCTGCTTCTGTGGTATTTGATATACTAAGTTTCTAAATCCCAGCCCCTGGTTCCAAAGAACTCTATAAGGTAAGATTAAAATATAAAATACCTCTCACTAATAAGGTGAAGAGTGGCAAAGACATATGGCCATGGGACAGAAACTAGGCTTGATGTTTAGTCACACGAATTGTTGTTCCTCACCTAACAGTAGTCCTCAAATGCTGGTAACTATAAGAATCATCCCTCTGAGAACTCATGAAAACTACCGTTATCCTATGTGAATCCCTATTCCTTTTTAGGACCTGGGAATCTGCATTTTAGACATCATCTTGAGTATTTTGGAAACATGCATTCTCAGGCTATACTTGGAGAAACAATGTCTTAAAATAAGTAGCTGCAGAATTCTCAATGAATTTCATGTATTAAAATGGGAGACGTGGTATCTAGGTGTCAATGAGCTTGTCTAAATGGATTTTGAATGTAATGGCATGCTAGTTCTGCATCAGAGAGATTTTCATAATTGAGTGGCTTGGGTGGGGACCTGATATAACTACTCTGAATGTGATTGATGCCATAGCTGACAAAGCTGAACTGTACTCACTAATGCTCTATGCTCTGGGAGGTTCTTTATGCTAGAGGCTGGGACTGTTGCCCAGATACTGTGATTGTAATGAAGATAGGCATGGGTCTTTAATGTTTTCCACCTCCTACTCCAAATGCTTGAAAAGGTCAGCATTGATATTTTTATACCTCTCAAGAACAAGACTGACTGAGTCAGAAATTTCTATTCCCATGCATCCCAGTGACAATATTCTAACATAATTCCTTTCTAATATTCTATTAAAATGATTGATGTCAAATTAAACCTTTGGAATGGTGGCTGATCATGTGAAAGAGTGACAGTTGGCTAGGATTCCATTATTCACAGTTTGCATTCTGACTGACGTAACAACCTGGTACCGTTCAGCATCGTGTGTGCATTTACCCCAATTGTTGCTTTCTGAAAAATACCCTTTAATGGGTAAACTGGCTAGTGGCAGCTGTTGCTTCATTATCTTCTTCTAAATTTTATTTGTAAATAAAGTTCTGCTATCCAGTAATAAAAGGTTGTCATAGATTACTTTGTTGAATTTTTACTGATCCAGGTTGTTTCTTAGGAGAATCTTCTTCTGGAAAATCATTTGTTGCGTGTATTTACTATTTACTGTTCATATACCCGTCAGGCTTTTAAAATCATGTCCTCTAGAATAGAGACAAGAGAAAATCAAAGAGGTAAATCTAATATGCCAAATTTTGCAGCATAAAAACATCTTTATATGCAGACCTGATGCATTTCATAGCCTGAATGGCATTCCCTAGACCTACCGGTGTGCTTGGCAGGCTCCAGAAACCACCGGATCCAGGCTATCAGAATACCAAAACACCTGAATGCTGGGTCTAAAATTAGACTATTAAAATTCTCCCTGGATTGTCACTTTTCTTTATTACAAACACATTTTTCCTCTAGTCATCAATACTGCTTTAAATGAGTAAAGACTGCCACCAAGTGGCAACATATCATATTCTTAAGTGAATTTCATTTTCCTTTTATTTAAAAAAAAAAAAAAAGGTAGATTACCCATGCTAATCACACTAAAACCTTTAAGAAAAACTTGTTTGTGTAATTTAAAACATGTTTCAAATGTTCAAGTCATTTCTTAGTGGAAAAGTCTATTTGGCTGAGTTGGTGAGCAAAAATTGATAAAACATGAAACTACTGTCCACAGTTAATGGTAATTTGTACAAGGAAGTATTAATAAGAATCCAATTTCCAAACCTTATTGGCTATATAGTGACGATATGGTATGGAAATCAGCCTGGTTTCCAGAAGAAAGGTTTCATATTATATGAAATGTGATCGTTTCTCTCCCCACCGTGAGGAAAACTACATGAATGTATTGCCAGAAGTTTCGAGTTGAGCAGATTGCAGAAAAAAGGGGTGTATTCGTGTCCTAGGGCTGCTGGAACAAATTACCATGACAGAAACTCATTATCTAGCAGTTCTGGGGGCTAGACGTCCAAATCAAGGTATTGGTAGGGCGTGCTCCCTGCAAAGGCTCCAGGAAAGAAGCCTTCCTTCCCTCTCCTGGCTTTGGAGGCTGCTAGAGCACCAGCCCTCCGTGTTCTTGGTTTGTGGCAGCATCATGCCAATCTCTGCTTGTCTTCACGTGGACTTCTCCTATGTCTTTATAAGGACAACAGTCTTTGGATTTAGGGCCCACCCTAATCCAGTATTACCTCATCCTAATTTGATTACATCTGCAAAGATCCTTTTTCCAAATAAGATCATATTCACCGGTACCAGGGTTCGGTCTTGAATGTATCTTTTTTGTGGGGGAGGGGGGATACAGTTCAACTCACAACAAAGGACAAGATTTTTTTTTCAACAGGTATATAATCCCAGAAATCTTCACCTCTAGTCCCAACTCCATATTGAGGGAAAGCAAATTATTCCCATTACTCCACCTTCCTTTTAAAAGGATTGTGGGATCTTATGAGAACAAAATTCACTGATGTTCTCCTAAATGTATTTTAGTTATTAGTTTTGCCTCTGTCTTCATTCACTCGCTCATTAAACAGACATGTACTGAGCCCTAGCATGCAAAGAACAGTGCCAAGAAGAAAATGAGGAGCACTCACAGGACAGGGACTGATTTTCATAACAAACTGGGACTCCAGGTTCTGATCAGCCCTATTGGAAAATTAAGGCTCTTAAGTGAGACCATTTTATTTACAACAACACATTATATTTGTGAGTATTTTCTAAAGCTCCTAGAATGATTTTGCATCTTTAATTTCACTTATAGTCATATAACTTTGACCCTGTAAGGGAGCGATGAGGACATTTAGTTATTATTCTTAGAAATGGCTCAGGACTAATTAGTAAAGGCTTAGTAATTTACCTAAGATGTCATAGGAAGATTGTGGCAGGATTAAAATTAAAATCTCCTGCTCTTTATAGGAGGTCAACTCTTTTTATAATGAATACATTAAAATTAGCATGATATTTCAAGGAGTTCATCGTGGAAGTTTCAATAATTAGAGTGATGCTGACACTGGAACTCTTGTTTTGATTTTGCCTTACAGGAAAGACAGGAAAATCAGACTCATTGCACATTCAATTCAACATAGATTTATTCAGTATCTATCATTTGCGTGACACTATGCTAGATGATGTAGATGTTTAAAGACGATGCAATTGGCAAGAAATTTACAATTTAGCAGACACAATGAGAAATATAGTACTGGTGCTTTGTTTTTTAATGGTAATACATTGCATAACCATTGTATATACATATCACATACTGCATTTTATTAAATCTAAGATGTTGTTAAACTCTTATGTTCCACCAAGAAAGAAAAGCACTGGCAAAGTGTGATAATTTCCTTTCTCATCATTTAAAATGTTTATTTTATACTTATTGAAAGAGCTCTTTTCACCTTATTTTGACATAGATTTTTTTTTTAATATATCACTCTGATTCCTAAAAAGGAAAGTTTAAGCAAAATAAATTGGCTAGGGCAATAACAGCTATGTCACAACTGCTGCCAGGTGTTTAATAATTGTAAGACCTCATTGATTATTATGCACACACCAATTTAAGAGATGTTAAAATATGGGGGGAGAAACATACATTTTAGAATCATAGAAGTGCATATTTCCTGCTGAGTTTATAAATTACTCATTGTGTAGTGGAGTTAGAACAAATCATGAAAAAAGGTACAGATGGCTTAACTTATTTCCTTTTGTTTTGGGGCACTATCTTTATTCACTGCAGTGGTTAAGGGCATGGGTTGTAGAGTTGAAGAGACCTGAGATCATTTATTGGCTCTACCTCTTACTAGCTCTGTGACTTTTGGGCAGGTTATTAAACATTTCTGAGTTTCAGAATCACCATCTGTAAAAATGGGAACAATAATACCTACTGTTTAGTTATTAAATGAAAGAATGTGCAGCACACACCTAGCACGTAGCCAATAGTACTACTGTATTTGAACTTGGCTAAGCTCTGAAAAGTCTTCAAATAAAATAATGATGCTATACTGTAGAGCCCAGGAATAGCTAAAAACTCTTCTACTCCCCTCTCCAATGACATAATGTGCAGCATCACCTTTCAGCTGATGCAACAGCCTAATATGGCCTTTTAAAGGCATCAAACCCCACCCTTACCAAGGTGAGAAAAGAGTTAAGTGTTCTGGCCTAAAGACATTCTCCTGTAGCTGGCAATTTGCTAATGTAGCTGTCAGGAAGAATAAATAAATCTGAGGGATAAATTCAGTTTTTTAATTGACCCCTCATCTTCAAATATTAAGACGACTATATAAAAGGAAGTTTATTCCTCATATATTCAAATCATCATAATAACAGTATTTCAAAATAAGCTAAATGTAAACACTATCAAATATACTGATTATTCCAGCCAGCGGAGGTGAGTGGAAAAAAAAAAAAACATCTGAAAGCTTGCTTTTTTGGACAATGTGGTAAAAGAACCACAACTCTACGCTAAGGCAGACAGCTCAGAAAGCACAAGCAACGAGAGGATTCCAAACCAGATGACTACAGTGAGCTCTTGGTGACTGATGGCTTAGCTGCTGCCTTTGCTTCCCGAATATACCTCTGTGAGAGGTGGAACCAAGCCAAGTCCATAAATCAGACACAGCCTTAGGTTGGGACTTGTTAATAGCACATAAAGACAAACTTCAGAGGCAACTTGTACCTCTCAACCCTCTCTAAGGCTGGCGAAGCCAGATATCCTCAGGCTTTGAAAGCCATTTCTAGGTCACCTTCTGAATAAGAAAAGAACCTTAATTTTGGGAATATTCCCAGACTTCAGATGCCTGGTCATCATCATTAGCCCTTACCACATATCCATTTTTTATTGAGAGAGATATATAATTGTAAATAATAACTATTGCTTATTAACAGAATAACAACCTTAGTATTCCTGAAAATGTATTTCCCAACTAGGACTACTTTCTAGACATTTCCATTAAAAAGAGGTGAGGGGACTTATTCCCATTGGCAGGAGTGAGCAAAGTGGATAAATAAACAAATATTTGGAAAGGTGTACAGTATGTATTTCCATTTCCCCAGAGGGAGTAAATTTGTCTGTTTCATTATTCATAAGCCATGATTTTAGCTTAGTTTTCCTGCTTGCTAAATATCAAGAATATTCTAAACCTCCAGGCAGTAAATGATGGCTGAATTTCATTCACTGCATGATGACAAAAATTTTTTCTTAACATAAGACATGTGAATAGCAGTGTTCAGAATTTCCATTTTCTGTGGAGCATTGTAACTGCAATTCCTTTGGTGTCAGGGACTAGTCAGCCTTTGTGTATTATGAATGTCAATATGGAAAATTAATACATGAATTTTATGTTAGGAAAAACTGTTTTACTTATGTCTGTGTTCTCAATGGTGAAATTCATTTAATAGTTGATCTATTGTGAACCTAGATGTTGCAATAAGGTCAAAAGTAATAATAGAACAATTATCAAGTTAATCGTGCTAGCAAGACCAAAATTGTAGTGACTCTGTATTGTTTTCATAGTAGCTACAATAGTTCTTTAAAATGTAGTATAAGATACAGAATCAGGTACAGAAATACTTGTTTCTTAGTCTCTCTCTCTCTCTCAAGTGGTATATTTTAAATGCCCTCTTAAATTTAGCCACAATGAGGAATTCTATATGAAGAAATTAAACATCATAAGTTCCTGTCCTATTCAGACCTACGCAGACTTAAAAGACTGTTTTAATAAGACTACCCACTAATTTATATCACCCTGATCCAGTCTAATTACAAAAATAAATTCTGTCTATGAAATATTACAGTGAGCTCTGAAGAAGATTTGGCCATTGTCATTGACATAGCACAATCACATTCAAAATAGGTGGAAAATGTCCCCACGGAAGGCCACCTGTAACACCCAAACTATTAACATGCCTGGGAGTTGAAGCCTCGGAGGTGATGAGAAGGGAAAGACAGTGGTGAAAGGGAAGGTTGGCCGAGAAATATATGGAACTCACTAAGGTTAAATTCCTTCAGGTACATTTTGGGCTATTCCCAGGACATTTTTCTCCCTATCTGCTCTTCATTTGAAGATGGATATGAGCTGATTAGCTCTAACCGGAGAAACATCATCAAAAATATCTCTCATTGGCTCTGACACGGGCCTGAAATTCACAAAATGCTAACTCCTTTAGGTCAAAATGAAAATGTAAACTACTTTATGATGAGATTAGCCATGACCATTTTGGTTTAAATATGTTTATTAGATTTGCCAGTAATTTAATAGAAATATAAAATATTAGGATCAAGGAGATGAGGAAAATTTTGAAGAGGAAAGGAAGAGAAAGTCTGGAAAGATGGGAAGAACCTTCAGAAATACTGTAGGAAAAAAATGCCAGAGTGTCTGTAAAAGAGTGGGAGCTGAGGTGGAGATTTTCAGAAGACTGAAGACTGTACTGAGTACCTAGAAGGAGGATTAAGAGAAGAAGGGATAGTCAAAATCCCCAGGTAGGACTTCTTTTGGTTTGTTTTTGTTTTTTTTGTACAATGCTGGACATGTAATAGTCACATAATAAATATTAATATAATATTCAGTCCATTTTAACTGCATTATTTTTGGGTGATAAAATTACCAATGATATTTATTTTCTTCCTATTGTTTTACTTCATTTTCTAAAATCTCTATAATAAATGTGGCATGCTTTTGAATTAGGGGGAAAAATTTAGGGGGAGAGACTCCAAAGATCAATTATGCCTACTTCCCAATGTTCCCTAACATTGGCCTTAACCATTAATAGAATAGATGCCTAAATTGAACTAAATTGAACTAACTCTGAAAAAGAACCTGTGTATTAGGGATATGGATACATAGTTATTATTATAATATGAATTGAGAAGATAATTAGATCCTCTGTAAGTTTTTATACTTAAAATCTGTGTTTGTTCTTTGTTTTAGGCTTAAAAGCTGGTTAAAGTTTCAGGAAGGATGGGAGGATGAGATCCCAAACCACAAACTAACCACCAGCGCAACTATGATTGGTTCAGGTAGATAAGCAGAGTGACGACCAGAGAGGGAGCTGTTTGTGGCCATTTCCTCAGTTCTCTGTCTCAATCCTCAGGAGGGAACAAAAGGTTGTCAAGTCAGTATGGAGGACATAAATAAAAACTCTTCCCTGGGAGAAGTTGAGTGAAGATGTGGGCAAGGGGGAGGAAAAAGGTGAAAGTTCTTGGTAACATATGTGGAGAAACAAGGACAGAAACTCCTCTGTGGAGCAACCGTTTTTAATTGCTTTCTAATGGCTGAGCATTCATCTTCTTTGATTTACACCTAAGCCAGGTGGAGAATAAAACCTGCCTACATTAATTTTATCACTTCTCCTAATCCCTAACTGCTGTTTAACCACAAGAAGCTATAACTACCAAGAAAAAGGGGGCAGAGAAAGAAGGTATATGGTTTTGTTTTACATTTTATGTAATGTGTGCTAAAATACACAACTACACAGAAATGAAGAGATAATGGTATCATGTATAATGCTAGACTGAGCAGAGATCCGTTATAAATTATTTGTATTGATATGTTCAAATACAAGTTCTAGGACCCAAATTGATCTTCTAATATAAAGCTCTCTCTTGGGTTTCAAAGGAGAGGTGCTGTGTTGAATGAAAGCTCTTGGACTTCTTAAATTTCACAGAACTCTGGTCTTTTAGCATGGGGCTAGTTTTCAAAAGCAAATACTGTAGAAAATGGACTTATCAGGACTTCTTAAGTTTAATATGGACTGGAAGACTTACTTAGACTTATTTAATGATTTACCAATTCCTACCTTTTTAAGGGAAAGTATTTCTCAGTTAATTTTTAAAAGACACGCCTATACTCCAGCCACATTCTGAAATTTGAGGGAATGAAGTAACAATAGCTCAACTGACAGCCCTAGAGGGATTCATCAAATGACCATCCACACAGTTCTCATGACTTCAAGCAGTTCACAAAATAAATTTATATGTTGAGGAAAAGCAGTGTAAATTGATGCCATTTGTGTTATTATTAAATACTGTGATTATCCTGTAAGAAAATCATTTTGATACTATGTTACCCATAATAAGATACGACCTTTTCCAGAAAAACTTCATCCAAATTCTTCATTAAATATATATTTAATATTCATATGTATATATTAATGACTCTTTTTCTCTCTCTTTCTGTGAACAAATAACTTCTAAAGGGAAAAGAGCAATCTATTTTTGTGCTGACCATTTTTGTCTTCCTTGAATTCTGGAAATAAAATGAGACATCAACTAAGCCAATAAACATGTAAATTTATGGATTTCTCCCAATTATTATTTTTAAAAAGACTATAGCAAAACCTTTAACCCATCTTCTACCATATTTCTAACTCAAAGCAAATTATGAAAGAATCATTCATGTACTTGTCTCTTCAAAGGACCGTTAAAAAATCATTGTCTCTGTTTACCTCAATCTCCAGTGCAAAAGGCTGTCAGGCCCTTTTTTTCTGCCCTCCTCCATCCAACTACTCTCACCATTGTTCCTCAAGCCTCTCTTTAACTTTACATAAATTTTGAAGAAGACTTCTTCAGAGTTTCCCAGACCTTTCCTGGGAAAAGCCCTCCAGAAAAATTTTGAGCCTTTTACCTAGTATTCATTTACTTTTAATCTGTTGTTTATGAATTTGTTTTCTTTCATTAACTCAGAAATAATCTCATCTTGTCTCCCAATTAATCTCTATGAAATTGGCTCCCAGATGTGCACAGTTTTCATAAAGGGTAAAAATAGGAGTCTGTACACAGTTTCATCTTCACAACTTCTGTTTCACTTCTGGATTGTCCACTGGACTCTTCTATGCTCACAGCTTGTCTTCTGGAAATGTGGTGCAAATATGCCCACATGTGTGATAGGCTCTCATCTATGTCAAACACTAAGGGCACTTCCCTAATTCCAAAATGCAAAAAAATAAAAAAATAAAAAAATTAAATAGTTGTTATCATTTTGAGTAGAAAATACAATTTTATAATAGATTACCTCTCTTACGTAGCTACCTTGCAATAACTGGTAATAAATAAGGTCAAAATTCCTAAATCTGTTCTTAAGAATTTTAAAACTATCAACAGTTATTTTTTGTCTATCAACCACTACCCTTCCTCTATTTCATGATTCTAGAAGGCTGTTAATTATGACTCCTGATCCTACTTGGCCACAGAACTGGTCACACAGGCTAGGTCCATTCAAAATATCAAATCTACATAATCACAGTCGATAACTGGGAACTTGACCCAGGTGAAGCCAATCACAGTCTCTCAGTGAACTCTGAAAGGGAAAGGGACTCTATTCCCATGAGAGCAGTTTGATATTATTGATGAATTCCAAAAAGAAATATTGGATTATGTTTGTAACCTGGTCTTTTCCTCTGGGTGTATTAGAGTGTATTGGATTCAGAGGTTTTACTTTTACTTGATTAAATAATGATTAAGGCTTTAATTGGGCCATGTCAGTAGGACATTGAGTCCCCACCCCCTTGGTGGGCAGGGACTCAGAAAGAAACTGCACCACAGAGAAGGGAGGTTGGAGTTTTGATACTGGAGCCTGGAAAGTAGACAAAAGGAGACGAACACAGAGGAATGGGGACAGCTCCTTAGGTATGGCAGAAGCCCCGGGGAAAGACAAAGCCGTTCGCCTGATAGTCTACAGTTGGCCTTGTGGAGAAAGCATAGCAGCTGAGCCTGGAGAGAAACAAGGCCCTGGAAGAGAGGAACCCAGGAAGCCTGAACTCTTGGCAGATGTCAGCAGCCATCTTGCTCCAACACATGGCAACAGACTTTGGTGAGGGAAGTAACTTATGCTTTATGGCCTGGTAACTGTAAGCTTTTACCCCAAATAAATACCCTTTATAAAAGCCAACAGATTTCTGGTACTTTGCATAAGCAGCCCTTGGGCAAACTAATACAGTTGCTGACAGCCTTATGTAAATATACATATTTATGGCATGTGATCCTGTATTACTCAGCCAATGGGGTGCTGATGCAAAATACCAGAAATCTGTTGGCTTTTATAAAGGGTATTTATTTGGGGTAGAAGCTTACAGTTACAAGGTTGTAAAAAGTCCATCTCAGAAGATTATTGGAAGATAGCAATGGACGAACAGGCAGAGCTGAATGCTCCCACAAAAACAAAGGAGAAAGAGACAAAATCTGTCTAAGGGACCTGCATTGGGAGTCAGCAGACCTGGACAGTGCTATACAACTCCCAGAAGGGTGAGGGACATAAAGACAAAGAAGCTGAAATGACAAACGTGAGTTACCAAGCCCACATGGCAGCCAGGAAGGGTTCCCCTTCCTCACCCCCAAGATATTAAGCTGGCTCACTGCAACTGACTAGGGGGGAACAGACATTTTCCTCCTTGTCAGCTGTTTCAAGGGAAAAGGGAGGGAAGGTTGGTGTGCTTTTCTTCAGTGAATTCAGCCAGCAGAGCCCACTTTGAATCTCTGATCTGGAGATTCAACACAGGAACACAAGAAAGCCGAGACTGAAACACCTCCATGGAAAGGTATGCTCACAAGCACCATCTGCTGGCTGGTCTGGAAATTGCATGGACAAAAACTATTCATGCTCTCGGTATCCAACCCCTGGGAGAAAATCCGCACCCCATTAGTGAGTCACTGGCCCAATTTTGAAAACTTAAGCTGGGCAATTTTAAAGACTGAGAATAAGTTGAACCAAATATCAAAGAAGAGCTGTGGGGAAAAAAAAAACAAATCAATAGGCAAGAGAAAGAAATTAGCCATCAGAGTAAATTCAACAACAAATTCAGATGCCTATACATCAGCAAAAAATTACAAGCCATACTAGGAAAAAGGAAGAGATGGCCCAGCCAAAAGAACAAACCAAATATCTTGAATAGATATAGGATTTAATACTATTAATCAGTGATAATCATACAACTGTCCTAAATCACTTCAAAGAATTTAAAGAAAATATGACTAAAGATATACAGGATATTAAGAAGATACTGGGAGAGTGTAAAGAACAATTTGAAAGCCTGCAAAGAAAAGTAACAGACCTTATGGGAATGAAAGACATGATGGATGATATTAAAAATACATTAGAGGCACATAAGAGCAGATTTGGATTGCTTGAAGACAGAATTAGTGATTTCATAGACAGCACATCTAAACTGGAAAAGACAAGAGAATAGAAAGAGAAGAGAATGGAAAAAATGGAACAGAGTCTCAGGGAATTGAATGAAAACGTGAAATGCACAAACATTTGCATTATTGGTGTCCCTGAAGGAGGTGAGAATGGATAAGGGGCAGAAGGAATATTTGAGGAAATAATGAAAAAAACTTCCCAACCCTTATGGAGGATATAAATATCAATATCCAAGAAGAACAACATACCCCAAACAGAATAAACCTACCCCGAGACACCTACTATTCAGAATGGCAAATATCAGAGATATAGAGGATTCTTAAGCAGCAAGAAAAAAGCAAAGCATCACATACAAGGGAAACTTGATAAGATTAAGTGCTGACCTCTCATCAGAAACCATGGAGGCAAGAAGAAAGTGGTGTGATGTATTTGAGGTACTGGAAGAGAAAAATTGCCAGCAAGAATTCGGCATCCAGCAAAGCTGTCCTTCAAAAATGAAGGTGAGTCCAAAGTCTTCACAGACAAACAAAAACTGATAGAATATGTTACCAAAAGACCAGACTTGCAAGACATACTAAAGAGGTTGCTGCAGCCTGAAAGGAAAAACAAGGGCAAGAGATTTGGAGAAGAGTTTAGAAATGAAGATTATTCGGAAGGCTAAACTAAAGGCTAAGAAGACAGACAATAGAACGATATGACAACAGAGAGCCGAAGGACAAAATGGATGAAGTAATGCCTTTACAGTAATAACACTGAATGTTAATGGATTGAACTTCCCAACCAAAAGACATAGACCTACAGAATGGATAAAAAAATATGAGCCATCTATATGTTGTCTACAAGAGACCCACCTCAGAGGTAAGAACACAACCAGGTTAAAAGTGAAAGGTTGGAAAAAGGTATTCCATGTAAATAGTAACAAAAAAGAGCTGGAGTAGACCAGATAAATGTAAAATAACAACATTATTGTATGAACAATAATTACTCAGTGCAATTGGCAAACTGTTCCTGTAATTTTTTCATACAAAATAAACACTTGCCTTTAACTGAGGAGGGCTGGAGAAGAAATAAATTTTTGTATATATTTTTCTTTAACCCTTTCTTATTCATACTCTTTAATTAAAATAATCTATCTGGATCAATAATGATTTAGCATGACTACTGTTGAACAAGATTTTGAGTTTTTCTGCCTCATAAAATTATGAGTTGGCAAACTGTTATCTGTTGTAATTCATTCCAATAAGATGTGAAGAATTCCCAAATAGGAATTTGATTATCTAGAAAGAATTATGGCCTAAACAAAAATTAAATAACTAAATCAATAATTTACTTCATTCTTAGAGATTATTATGTCCAATAGAGCCGTAATATAAAAAATAGAATTGTTATAATTTCTATTATATTTGAATTATTATTTACATTTATAAATGATTGTTGTTATGCTATTTTTTATAATTGATTACATTAAATCTAGCCTGGCCTTGCGCTCTCTTTTAAAATTTGTAATTTTTTTCAATCTATTTTTCTATTTATTTTACAATTTTACAATAATGGGCTTTTAAACAGCTAAAAAAAAAAAAAAGCCATTGTTTATACACTTTGGATAGAACATATGGTATGTGACTATATCTCAATAAAACTGTTTAATAAACAAATAAATATTGTGCAAGAATAGCCAGAAATAGCAGCTAGGGACAGCAGGGGAAACAGAGAGACAGAAAGGTGAGGGATTTTCTTGTTTGTCTGTTTTTGTTTATTATTATTATTATTGAAATAATGCTTTAATAATGATTGAAGTAATGAATGCACAACTATGTGATTATACTGAAAACCATTGCTTGTACACTTTGGATAAATTGTATGCTTTATTATTATGTATCAATAAAATTGATTTGTTAAAAAAAAAAAAGTCCATCCCAGGGTTGCTTTCTCACCAAAGTCAGTTGCCACATATTGAAGCAAGATGGTCACTGATCTCTGGCTGTTCTCTGCCTTCCTTTCTGGGCTTCCTCTTCCTCTTGACACTCTGTGGGCCTAGCGTCTTCCAATTTCAGCTGCAGGCTGGCATAGAGCTTCCTGTATCAGTCTCAGCTGTTCTTCCCAATCTCAGTTGTAAGCTCTCAGGCAATATGATTCATCTGTCCCCCAGGCCTTTAGCTGTTACATGACTGGATCAAAACTGAGCTCTCTCTTACCATGTGTCTTCTTGACTGAGTGTCCATTTATATCAGACCCAGCAGGGGTATGGGGATTCAACCTGAGTCACAAACTCTGACATAGTCAAATCAAAAAGCCTAATCTTAACAGGTAATCTAATTAAAGACATCTCAGCTGAATTTAATACAATTAAAGGGTATCACACCCAGAGGAACAGATTAGTTTACAAGCATAGTCTTTCTCTTGTGGGGATTCATAAATAATCTCAAACTGCCACAGCAACCATCTTTCTTAATAGAAAAATCCTACCTCAGAATGAAGTCAATGCACAGAACAAATTCAAGTCAAGAATTCAAGAAAGAAGCAATTTCTTAATCCCATGATGCCTTGGACATGCCTCAGACTTCCAGACTTACCAATTACTTAAGCAAAGAAATTAACTTTTTGCTAAACCTTGTTTACTTTAGTTCTGTCGTTTCAAAATGAAAGAATCTTGAATTCTTTCATTTCAATTCAATGTTGATAGCTGATAAAATCCACTTTACAACCCACTTGTTGTTCCACAGCACTTGAGGGTCAGGATATTCAATCAGTTTTGTAAGGATACTATTCTACTGCCAGCCTCCCATGAGCCATGAATGACTTGAATTATCACTTCCTAAAATAGACTAATTTCAATGCTATTCTCTAGAAGTCTTTGCTTTTGTTTGTTTGTTTGTTTGTTTTTTCCCCAAGGACTCTGTCTGGAATTTAAGTTAGCCTCTCCTCTGGAAAAAAATAAACAGGGATCTAGGTCAGGTTTTCATAATAAAATAATTGTGATTATATCGGTATAGCTACCTAAAACATAAATTGCACACTTTTCCTTCAATTTCCCTTCAATTATAATAGAGCTTTCTTTAAAAAAAAGTAATTTCAAGCTGATCATAAATAATTTCCTAACATTCAGATAACATTACCCTTAAAGAATGATGCATAAATGTTTCAGTCAGGTTCCCAACAGGAAACAGATGGAACACAAGTTAAGATAATTCAAGAAGAGTTTAATTACAAAGTGACTATTTATAAAGGTGTTTGCAGGGCAAGAGAAACAACAAGGGATGGTTCTGTAACCCAGCTTTATTAACATCAAAGGTACAAGGGAAGGGAACCATTACTGGAAAAGAGGAGAGAATCTTGTAGGAAAGAATGCCTTGAAAGAGGTAGTTATCTGCATTTAGAGGTATACAACAGCCTGAAGCACCCTTATATGGGAGAGCCAAAAGAGTAAATACCTTGACCTCATTCACCTACTTCTCCTCATTTCCCAGGACTCTCTATTAGTCAAACCCAACCAAAAGCCAGAGAGCAAGATTGACTGTTTCTATAATCCGTAAAGGCCAGCCTCATGCGGCATCGAACAGAATGGAGAAAGGGTAAGAGTGAATCTGGAGAGACAAAAGCATAAACATGGCATAATAAGACTTTCTTATTAATCTTTATCTTATCATGAAAACTCTAACATAATAACCCTGATATTTTTTCTTGGTTTGAAATATTTATTCATAAAAGATAGATAGGTTAGGGTACAAGTACGTTTCCCTATTAAAGAGACTCCTGGGTTAAAGAAGTAAGCATTCATCTCTTTCATACATGCATGTTCCAAGGTGAGTAGCCAGTTTGGAAGGTTGGCTCCATTCCATTCAGTTATCAAAGGACCATGTTCCTTTTACGTTGTTGCTCCACCATACCTAGGGATTAGTTCCCATCTTATGGTCATGCCAGGTCTTGAGCATGTCTATGTTCCAGCTCAAAGGAAATGGAAAAGGGTAGGCCTAGAATGAGTAAGTGAGTGAGGGCAAAATTTCATGCATTGCTTACCCTCTTGCATGGCAAGGAATTTTGTCCCGTGGCACCCTTTGCAGCAAAGGAGGCTGGTAAACATAGCTTCTAGTAGTGTGCTATGTGCCCTGGAAGAAGAGATTTTGGAAGGTGACTAGTACTATTCCAGAAGGTATTAAAATTCTCACAGTTTTTCTTAGTTTTAAGAATTTATATAATAATGTATCTTATAACTAATAATTTTACTTCCTGTTTTAAGAAATACTATACAATGGGTTGGCTTAAACAACTGGAATATAATGGCTCACAGTTTTGAGGCTAGGAGGAGTCCAAAATCAAGGTATCAACAAGATGATGTTTTCTCCCCTAAGAATATGGCATTCTGGAGCTGGATGCTGGTGATCCTTGGTCTTGGCTTTTTGTCTCATGGCAGTGCACATAGCAGCATCCTCTCCTTCAATTCCAGGTTCTTTTGACTTCTAGCTTCTGGCTCCTCCCATGGCTTCTTTCCATCGACTTTTATTCTCCTTATACAGGTCTCCAGTAATCTGGATTAAAGCCTAACCTGATTCAGTTCGTCCACATTTTTGACTGAAGTAGCCTCATCAAAGGGTCCTATTTACAATGGGTTCACATCCACAGGAATGGATTAAGTATATGTTTTTCTGGGGTACATAACTCCAAACCACCACACTTCCCGAACTTTTTATTTTTAAAGAGACCTCATCTTTTTCTCAACTAAAATATACCTTCGCTACCATATTTAAATATGACCTAACCACATTATTTTTTAATAATAGAGAATGATTTCTTAGTGTGAGTCCCTCACCCAAGTCATTCATTTCCCAAGCACAAGGTACAGCTTCCTGTCGTTGTACCCCAAAAATTCTCTGATCTCACACAAATCCAGAATTTTCTATTACAAAGTACATGTCACATCCTCTCAATTTGTTACTTGTAGTGGGAAAATGATAAGGGTTATGGCATGAAACTGTAGATCTGCTCGAGATATTGACAAAAGCTCTATCGTTTGAAAGAATAGTTATGTGGACTAGATATAATCATATTGAGACCTGGGGAATGGTAGAGAGACAGACTCAGTAAATAGGCAGAAAATTGTCAGAAAAGGAAAGCAAAGGTAATATAATTCCCACAGTGACATAAACTTCTGTCAAACATGAGTTGTGAATTCTATCTGCAACTCACCAATGCTGTCAGGAATCATGAAAATCTTAGAGACTTTATTCCCCGCATATAGTAAATAACAGTTTTCTCAAACTTTAATTTCTATTCTTTAGGAAGATATTAGTTTATTCTACATGCCCTGAATGGCAGATTTCTGAATCACTTTCCTTCTTAAACCTAAGAAATAGGGGAAATAGCTCCCCAGTAAAGTTCCTAACAATGTACCTGTTCTCAATATCTCTAAAGAACATTTTGCATTCGTTTGTATATTTAACAAAGAGCTGCTTAACCTAGAGATTAATTCACATTTTTATACAAATACCAGCATTTGACACAGTCCCTTTAGCAAAACTTTAATACTCTTTCAAAAGGTATTAATTAAATCATGAAACATTGTGGTTGTCCTAAATTAAATCATTCCTTTTCCATTTGTACAAATCCAATGTTCAAAAAGAATCCAAAAAGTAAATATAGCAGGCATTTTCTAACTTGAATCCTTATTAGAGGTTACATTGTAATTATTAGTAGTTAACCTACTGTCATAAAAATCTCACCTTTATCAGACTTGAATATTTAACATTATCTATCAAGATTCCGAAGTTCACATTTTTAACATTTAGCACTTGTTTGTGGGAGAGTAGTTGCCATGCAGGTGCATATGTAAGTTTAGCAGGATTCAATACTTTGATATATACATAGATTTCTAAGGTTACCTTTATCTTAGGTCACTTTGAATCTCATCTTCCTCCCTTATCTGTGGTTATTTCTACTTCAGTTATTCTCCAACTAGATCATATGTTTTAGCTAACCATATCATATAATACAATAGTTGAGTTATTTTTATTTCTATTGCCATTATCTATAATTTCTCTAGTTCAGTAACTATAATTACTAGGTCTATAAAGCTTTTCCATCAACTCATGGGCAAAAATGATGGGCACTAAAGTTGCTACTATCAATATTATCTAAGCCAAATACTGTCACATGAAAAAAAAAAACATTTGCTTCTTTCCAAATTCAAACTCATTTTCAGAAATGTGAAGCATAACTGAATAAATAACAACTTTGATTAAAGCAAGCCCCGAAATGCACTTCAGTAAATCATGTTCAATCTTTCAAAAAATCACAGAGCTGCCCTCCTATGCCCTAGAAGTGGCTGAATATCCATTTTTGAAGTTATTTGTAAATGCATCCCCCCAATAAATTACGAATTCATATTAGCTTACATTTGAAAAGTTAGGAGAGCATGAAGCCATTTTATTTCTTTTTTTTTTCCCGAAAAAGTTAATCACAAATTCTTAGGAAGAAGAATCTTTGAGAGGTCATTTAACCTATATTTTCCCCCTCCCCCCCCGCCCCACCACCTTCAGAGACAACTGTGTCAAGCATACCCTAGCCAGGGGGAAATCTAAATCTCACAAGAAACGAATTCTATAATCCACTACTCACTGTCAGGAAATTCTCCTTTATATTTAAACTACAAATCTCAGACTACAGATTAAACCTGTTTCCTCTAGTTCTATTCCTGGTGGAGGAGAAAAACAGATGGGCACAATCTGCCACGTAGTGGAAAACAATAATTAGGTCATTTCTCTTTCTCCAGCCTAAAAAAAGTAATTTTTTAGTGTTTTTGCATGTATCTTATTTCCTAAACCATGTAATCATTCACATACAAACTATTTCAACAATAATATAAGTAGAGGCTGTCTATGCCAAATCAGGTGGTGGGCAAAGTTTGCTTTGAGGAGCCTCATGTCCCATGTTCCCTCTCACTCTGTTGCTATCTGTCATAGATTGAGATCCTTGCAGACGAATGTAAGATAGAAGCTTAAAAAGCCCAGGAGCTTAAGGCATCTGCAGTAACACTACAGTCCCAATTAGGGAGTCTTAAGCAACAAAAGTATGGGAAATGAAGGTGGGCATTCAGCATCTGGGACACCGGGCCAGGGACGAAACAAGGGCTCTTTCATTTCAGAAAAGCTCTAAGACTATACCAGCCATTGAAATGAAATTAGGACTAGAGTGGAATTCCTCATGCCAATTAATGAATGAGAAGGAACTTAAGGAGGAGAAGCACTCTCTCCAAAGCTCCTAAAATCCCAGCACACTTACTGCTGCATCTCAGCCTCTTGTCCTTTATCTAATTTCTGCCTATCCAATTAGGTAGTTATAAGGACTGGATTAGATCAAGATAATGGTTTCTATGATAACATAGGGTTTTGAAACTATTAAATACTGTACAAACAAAGCTGCATTATTTTTTATTGCTTGACCATTATTCACTTAGATGGGGCCTCATTAACTAAAGTGTTGCTGGTAGTGCTACAGGATTATGTATTTGCCTCTTTCCTGTTCAATATTTTTATCTACAGCTTTGATGAAGGCACAGAAAACATGGTTATCAAATTTGCAAATAACACTAAGTTGAAAGGCAGAGCTAATATGCTGGATGACATAAGTAAGATTAAAATGATCTTGACAAGGCAGAACACTGAGATGAAACCCGTGAGATTAAATTGACATGTTAAGATTTAAAAAAACAAAAATAAAAATAAACCATGCGCATGTACAAGATGGGAGAGACAAGACTTGATGGCATTTTGAATAAGGGGAGAAAACCTAAAAGTTTTAGTTGATCTCCAGCTGAACATTAATCAATATTTTGATATAGCTGCAGAAAAAAATAAAATGTCTTAAGCTGTATAATTGAGTAAGATTCCAATCAGAGAAGACAATATCTATCTGGAGAAGAGTAGTCACTCCTGGGTGCCATGTTTAAGAGCATTATTAAGAATTTTTAAGGTATTCACGAAAGGGTGACAGGTACAAAATGTAATGCTTATGTCAAATAAGGAATGCCAGGGCACTTGCTTACTATAGGAAAGAGAAGAATAACCGATATTCTCAAATATTGTATTTTCAAATATTTAAAGGGATGTTCCTGATAAGAATACTTCATCATTTTTAAACTTATTAACTATATGACCTCAGAAAAGAACTTTGGCCCTCTGTGCCTCAATTATTTTATCTTTAAAATAGAGTTGAGAATATCAGTTCTGTTCTTGTAAGGATTAATAATG
The DNA here is from genome assembly GCA_029593785.1 of Cabassous unicinctus. NCBI lineage: Eukaryota > Metazoa > Chordata > Mammalia > Cingulata > Chlamyphoridae > Cabassous > Cabassous unicinctus. Next base: position 11,514 of record JAQZBX010011038.1, on the reverse strand, counting down.
ATACATGTAAGGTATATAGTATATTACCTGCAACACAGCCTGCATTCAATAAAGGGTGGACATGTTTATTCTCTATTGCTCTAAAAGGAAGACTAGGATCCATGGATAAAGTGGGCAGAGCCATGCCACAAAAGAAACACCCCTAAAAGAGCTAGCTCCATTCAGTGAATTTTCCATGCAGATGCAGGGGAGTTGAGAAGAGATGCCTATATTGGGCGAAGGGTGGATTAGATAGTTTCTGAGCTCCCTTTGTTCAATAATTAAGTTCTCTTTCAATGGTAAGATTTTGTAATTCTCCCTGATTTCTCTCTATGCATCTAATGTATGTGCTTCTGAAAGGGATAAAAGTAAAATTATACAAAAATTATTATAACAACTAACATTTATTGCATGTTTACTCTGTGCACTACACTAATAGGTGGCTATATTTATTATCCTATTTTCACAAATGAGGAAACTGAGGCAGGGAACAGTTTCAGTTCAAACAGCTAGTCAGTGGCAAAATGATGATCTGAATTCAAAGTCAATTGGACTAATTGTGACTCATCAGCAGACAGTCTTTCCAAAGCTACTGCATCATATGGACTCCAATAGATTTTTTTCAGTTATCATTAAACTGTTGTACAAGCACGTTTAATTTTTAAAATAAATAAATTTAAAATCATAACGTCCTCCTGCTGGATGAATTGGAAAAAACATTTTCTGCATTATTAGGAAATCTCATATTCCACAAAAATGTGGAATGTAGTTAGTAAACTAATGAAGTTCATTTCTTAAGTGCCGAAACTATTTCTGTTTTAACCATTTAGGATGTAACTCTTCGAGTGACGAACTGTCCACTTCGTAGAATTATTCAAATTCACAGAACACAAACTAACTTGTACTTAGGACTCAAGATCATCACAGAAATTAATATTAGTGATTGTTTTATGACATCATTCATTAATGGCCTCAGGATATATTGTTAAGTGGACTATGTTAAAGTAAGCAGACTCAGGGTGAGAGCCTGGAAGACTCTCCAAAAAATAAATTCTCTGAATCGTAGAGTCTGTTCTTTGTGACAGTATCTTGGCTGCTGAGAAACACTACTTGCTTCTGTGCTTGTTCCAGAGTGTTTCAGATGGGTGTAGTTGCGATATCAAAGACTTCCTTCTGGTTATGTAAGATGGTGCTGCTTTCTCAAAGCAGATTTCAATGCCTATGAGATAAATAAAAAGAGAGCGTGGGAAGCAGTGCAGGGTGAGAGGGCAGGAGAATTATCTGAACAATGTGGTTTCTGAAGCCACAGGAAATCATGTCTATTGGAGGGGTGGATTGCTGAGAGGAAGCATAGGGATTTAACAGGAACAAGTGAGAAAGTTTAAAAGAAAAATTAAGATCAAGGAAATAAAATTCGATGACACCTAAAAACCTAAATAATTTTTCTGTTTATTTTGGTAAGTTTTGCTTCCTGATTACTTTAATTGGTTTAATTTGCTAGTTCCTATGTCTGTGGTTAAGCTTTCAGCGCAGGTGTGTTTAAGCTTTCAAATGTTTACGGCATTTCCTAGCATCCTCTTTCCTGAAAGTTAAATAGCTTCATATTCAGTTTTATAAATATGCCTTTTTTCTTTCCATGGAAAATCATAACTCAGGACTTACTTGGGAATTTACTTTTGAAACTTAGGATAATGATCTTCAAATATTTCCCTGGGAAAGAGCTTTCACCTAAGTAGTTTTTATGTGCTGAAGCTATGATTTGATTGAAATTTGATGGCTATTTGTTCTTTTGGCTAATCTTTCTGCTTACCTTACAAATATTTGAATAGAAACCTAACTACTGAATTGTACATAAAGAAGAGAAATAATAAAACTTCATAGGGTAGTAGGGTATACTTCATAAATGCTTAATTTATCAACGTGCAAGAACAACCAAAATAATTATCAATTCTGTAGGCGTTTATTAAAATCTATTACAAGGAGAAAGCTAACCCAAATTGAGAGAGTGAAGGAAGGTTTAATGATAGGAATTAACCAGAAGAATGGGAGGTAGGATAGGTAGCAGGAAGTACAAGCCAGTCAAGGAAGATAATGAGCTAAGGCAAAGAGGTAAGAAAGTATGTGGTATGTGGGAAATCCAAGTGTAGTCTACCCACCTTGTCTGTTCTTCTTCCTTTCTCTTGAATCTCCTCAAAAACAACTTTCATTTCTCATAATTTCCCTAAAGAAGCTTTTGCCATTGTCTTCAATGATCTCCATATTGCTATAACCAATTATATTTTCTATTGCTGGTACTACCAACTACCACAAACTTAGTGGCTTAAAACAATGCCAATGTATCGTATTACTGTCCAGTAGTTTAGAAGTTCAGCATGGATCTCACTGAAATCAAATCAAGATGTCAGCATGTTCTTGAGAATTTTATACAAGCAGAAACACTACCAGTTTGGGCCAAAAGAGATAGAGAGAGTACAAAATGAAAGAAGGCTGTCAGATCCCCAAGATTCTAAAGCAAAAAACAGGCTGATAAAATGACAACTACAAACATGTGAATGTGATACCTTTCGTGAAAAAGGAAAGATGACTCCAGGATGGAGGCTCAAACAAAGTAGGTGTAGCTGAGTCACTGGAGATTTTTCCCAGGCCTAAAAAACAAGTGGAGTGTGCCCAGCTGGATTTTGAAGTTGCTTGGAATTTGTGACTCCTTGTTTTCTTCCATTTTCTCCCCTTTTTAAACAGAACTTTTATAAATAATATCCTATGTTTGTCCCACCTTTGCATGTTGGCAGCAAATAACTTGTTTTTTAAGTTTCATGTTCACAGATGGAAAGGAATTGTCCCCCAATGTGGATTATATTTGGAGTCCAACCCATCCTTGATTTAAATGGTTTACATGTCGAAATTTTGGACTCTTCAGCTAATGATATTACGATGAGATTTTGGACTTGAATTGATACTGTAATGGGTTGAGACCTTTGAGGACCTTGGAAAAGGGTGGATGTATTTTGCATGTGAGGCAGACATGAATCTTTGTGTTCCAGAGGACAGACAGTGGTAGGCAGAGCAATGGCCCAACAACTATGTCCAGGTCCTAATCTCCATAACCTGTCACTATGTTATATTACAAAGCAATGGGCAATCAAGGTCATAGATGGAGTTAAGTTTGCTAATCAGTTGGCTTTAAAGATTACCCTGGTGGGCCCAATATAATCAAATGGATCCTTAAATGGGCAAGAGGAAGACAGAAGAGTCAGAACCAGAGAGATGGCATCTTGACAAAGATTCAACTGGCCATTGCTGGCTTTGAAGGTGGAAGGGGGCCACAAGCCAAGGAAAGCAGATGGCCTCTAAACACTAGAAAAGGCAAGAAAACCAATTCTCCCCTAGAGCTTCCAGAAAGGAATACAGCTCTGCAGACACCTTGATTTTGGCCCAGTGAGACCTATTTTTGGACCTCTGACCTTTAGAACAGTAAGATAATAAATTTACACTTAAAACTGTTGTTTTAAGCCACTGCACAATCCTGGCTTTACCCTGTCACCAACCTCTGCTCTTCCTCTCCATCCACCCTTCTCATCCACCCCTCCCCTCCCCCTCCCCCAACACACACACATTCAATCTGGGTAGCTCAGTAGAATTTATAGCCTTCCTTCCTCCCACACTGTCATAATGCTAACACACTGAAACAGGAAAAGAAACTACACATGGAAAACAGTAATATCGAAACTTTTTTTTTTTTTAATTAATTTCATGGTGTCTCTACTTTTGCATAATATCCTGGGAGACATAGTTTTCCTTTTTGATTGTATATGCATAATGTTCTTTCACCCAGCTCATGGGCCACTGTTGGCATTATATGGTTCATGGCCAGTAAAGTACCTGCTGTAGGAAAAGACACATATACTAGGAAAGTTCTGCTTCTTTTTAACTTTGGATTCTAAAACAGAAAGCACCTTTTCCAGAACATTGATTTCCTATTTTATTTCAGTGATGCCTTTAAGTAATGGATAATGAAGGCACATATAGAGGTATCATTTCTCTCATGAGCACAAAAGGCACTGTGTGCAGGTACACTTTTTAGAATCTCATTTAACCCTCCTAAAATGTAATTTTCACTTATATTACTATGGAATTAGGATAAAATATCTTGAGTACTTCTGTTCAAGTTGCATCAAAAATCTTAACACTTAATAAGAAAAATATGTGAAGGACAAGTTTCAAGGACATGAATAAGGAAAAGAAAGTCTATTAGATACACAAGGAGAGGCAGGAGGAGCCTGGTTTTGTGAAAAAGCTGCTGACTTATGAACTGTGACTTAGAAGCCTGGCTCTGCCTGAGATACTCTGGCAATCTACAGTCAACCAAAGAGAGGATAGAAAAGATTTCTTTGAATCTAAATTATATTCACACATTGCCTTAGAGAAAACTGATGGAAAATCAATAATTACTGTATTTTAAGAGGCTTCAAGAAGACTTAAAAGGCACAGCCAGGATTAAGAGCCTATTCCTACAAAGAGTTTGAAAAGAAGAAATAGAAAAGCCAACCCCTCAAGCCAACCTTAAGCTCTAGTTTTCCTCCCAAATAGCCCGAATGAAAGAAGGAGATTAAATGAGAGAGGGAGGAATCTAACATTAATTTGAACTAATATGGGGGCACTGTAAACTATTTCATTTAATCTTCACAACAATATTGTGTGGTGCAGGCTTTAGAAGCTATACTTCATAGACGAGAAAAAGGGAGACTCTAAAATCATAATATGCCCAAGATCACACAGTAAAGTGTGAATTCAGGTCTTCTGGTATTGAGTTGTGTGCTCTCCAATGCAACACAAGAAGCAACTGAAGTGGTGTGATCAGAGGTAATCAAGGAAGCCATCGCCCCAAATTATCAACTGCAAAAAGTGGCATGGTTATCCAACAATCACTCTTTGTCATTCCTTAAAGCTTTCTAATTAGCTATTCTAAAAAGTTTATAATTAAAATGCAAAAAGTTTGAGTATTATGCCCACTATACACTAAATGAAAAAAATAAAACTGCTAAGAAATATAGAACTGACCTAAAGAAAATATAAGGAAACATGGAAACAATCTCGGTGCCGCAAAATATGGGTATGGTAAACTAAAAAGTAGGGAGATGCTACTCAGCCATTGGAATAAAGACTCCTTCTAACAAAAAACTATTAAGTAAAAGTAGCAAGATACAAAGCAGATGGGAGTTTGATTACAACAATGTCAAAATGCATAAAAAATAAAAAGCTATACAGAAGTGCAAAGGCATTAAGGTGATATAACTAGGAATAATTATCCCCTTGATTTTATTATTGTCCATATTTTCTTTAATGTACTTTAATTCATTTTTATAATTTCTGAAGCAGAAATCAGCTAGCTCTTAAAAGCAATAAGCCAAATTATTTTGCTCAACCCACACAATGGCCTTTTCCCTAAAGCAAGAAATATTTTTCACAATTTATTTCCCACAGTGTATAGTTCTTCATACCATATAGTTTCTCAATTTTTTTATTGAATAAATTTTCAAAAACAATAGACAAGAGCAAGATCCCCCTCTGCATAGAAAATATTTCCTACATAGGTTTCACTAATTAGAGATTTATTTTGTGTTAATGAGTTCCTCTTTTAAAAGTGCAAATGCATCAAATAGCTAAATGAGCAAAAGGTATGAACAGAGAACACACAAGGGGGAAAGCAAATGGCTAATAAACATTAAAGGAAAAGTTCAAGCTCATTAATAATCAAAGAAATGAAAATTAAAGTGTTACCAGTTTTCCTTATGAAACTTGGAAAAAATTTTCATGATAATTCTCAATGCCAAGTGGGGTATAAACAAGAATATAAATTTACGAGTTTCTCATAAATGTGGGTAGGAGTGAACTCACTGCTAACTTTTTGAAAAGCAATTCAGCAAAATGCTTCTAACTTTTGACTCAGGAATTCCATTTCCAGGAATTTAGCTTAAAGTAAAAAAAATCATAGGTATATGTGAAAAAAATTTATGTGCCTGCATGTTCAATGCAGCATCATAATCCCAAAACAATTTAAACAATCTAAGTATCCATGATAATGGAAAAGGAAAACTCAACTTTTGTAAATCCATTTAGTAAAATACTACTCAGCTGTAATAATCAAGGTTTCAAAAAAATATTTGAATTTGGGAAAAGTCTCATGATATAATATTAAGTGGCAAAAGGTAGGACACAAATCTGATTAATCATTGTGATCTCACTTTGTTAATATTTAAGCATATGCAAAAGATTGAAAGAAAATAGCAGTAATTGCCTTTCTCTGACTGGTGGTGTTTTTGTTTTTGTCTTAATTTTCTTTGATACCCAAATTTTCTAAGAGAACGTTTGCTGTATATAATCAGCACTTTAAAAATGTATTCTGCCTATTCTAGTTGCAATTTCTAAGAATCCACCCTGAGAAAATAATACCAAATGAAGAAAGTGTTTCTACGTGAAAATGTTCACACACAACTTTAAAATTTTTAAAGATTGGGAAATAGAGAACTAGTTAAGATACTGTGGCACAGCTATAAAATAGACCACACTGTCATTAAAAATTATATTTACTTCCTCTTACTTTATGCAAAGCACCTTATTTTAGTGTTTTAGCATGAAAAACAGCAGGACAGCTAAGAGGCATGCACACACACACACACACTCCATCTTCTCTAAATTCAGGATGGGAGTGGGGTTTTGAGTTTCCTATTCTTTGAGTACCAACAGGAAGATGAACAAGATGACTCCACCCTCCTCTCAGTTTAGGCATTTCTTAACATATCCTCTGTGAGGCATAAGCACACACAGATAATATATATATAAAAGTTTTCAATAACATGAGGAAATGCTTTTGACGCTACAGTTATATTTTGAAAAGCAAAGCAAAATTGTGAAAATATGCAATACGATTTCAGCTTTCTATATGCACATATAACTGGCCTATCAAACAGCCTTTGAATTCAATGGGATACAAAGATGATGTGGTTTTATTTTTCTCTGTTCAATGCCTTCAAAAATGCTCAGTTGCATTTCCTTTTCCCACCTTTTAATGCCATCTTAGACAGAGTCTATAGTTTCCCAGTCACTTTTGAGTGTTAAAAAATTCAGTATTGTCTAGCAGAGTTTAAAATCTTCATCTCATATTCAGTTCGGTGCTCATTAGGCCTAGTCAGCAATCTTGGAATGGGGGCCGACAGGCTCCCCTCACGCCTCCTCTTTCCTTTGTTCTTTTATTTCTAGAGCTCCCAGGAATGAGTAAGAAGAGAGATTACAGTAACAGGCCAAATAACCTCTCATGGTGCTTTCTGGGAAGGTTCTCACTCTGTAGTTCACTGACATAGGGGATTCACTCCGGCTTAGCTGCTCCTCAACCCGTCTCCCACTCTGCTTCCAGCTCTAGCACTATCCCACAACCTTTCTTGCTGATGTCTCCTTCCCACACTTGAGCGCTCTCAGGTGAGATATGGACCAGATGACTGAAGCCCAGATACCTTCCGTGATGTTCCCCTGACCCACTAGAAAAGGGCATATCTTTGTCACACACACACAACAAGAGTGAAGATGGTTTTACTGCTTTCTTTTTCCCCACTTTGAATTATTTACCCCACTCCCACCCTAAAAGGACACAGAAGGCAGATCATTAAGTCTGATGCATAAAGATCCACCTGGGGAATAAGTTACCTCTCTCCCCCTCCTGCTGGCACCCCAAGCCATTCTATTGGAACTCCTCTACACGTGTCATTCTTCTGCCGAGGCCAACATATCACAGCTCTGAAAATGCACATGGAACCCTTGAGTACAGTACTCTTATGGGCTGGGGAAAGGGAAGGGAAAGGGATGAAGGAGAGAGGGCCAGTTCTGCCACCTATTAATAATTTTACGGGGATACAATTGATGCCTCCTCTGCAGCTGTCTTTAGAGTATAGATGTACACACTGCCTGTTTGTTTTGCTTTTGTTACTTTGGATGTTTGGTTGTTTGGTGGGTTGGTTTGGAGACTTTAGAAACAATTCTAAGAAAATAATAATAAAAATATTCTTTCAATATTCTGTTACACATAGAAAAAAAAATTGGAAGGATATATACTAATATACCATGGTGTTACTAGGCTTGTTGCTAGATGGAAACACTATAGGTGGTTATTATTTCCTCCTTACCTTCATTTAAATTTTTCCAAATTTTAAAGGGAAAATACATTAAAAATCAAGGGAAGTATCAAAATGCAAAGCATACATTTTTATGTAAAAGTGATTGAACAGGCATATCTATCTACTTGTATAGAAGACATTATTTAATTGTAAATATACAGAAAGTGTCCAGGCACTGGCAGATTTTTCGCTGCTCAGACAAATCAAGAAGTTATTGTTTTTTGCAAAAATGGATTTAACATATGTAATTACACACATGCACGTAAACACACATTCGCAGAGCCACAAATACTTAGTCACCTCAAAGAACTAAGAATTATCTGAGGTAAATAATAAAATTCCTGAAAAAAAAGACATTCCAATTCAGATTGAGACCAACTGGAAGCAGATATCAAAATCCACTATGTATTTAATAGAGTTTATACAGGTAAACAGCATATAGTTCTCATCACCAATGCTGCATCAGTCATTTTTAACATATTTTATTATCTTCATAAAATTCTAAACTTTAAAAAGTCATGAAATTAACACACAAAAAAACACATTGGCTCATATATAGGGTATTGTTATTTAATTAGCACAGAGAGTGGATAATAGAAAGGTATGAAAGTCAGTCCACTTAAAATCAGGGACAAAATTTCATACTACAGTGAAAAAATATATATGGATGGGACTTGACTTTGAAAAATAAAACCAAAAATTATAAAAATAAGTTCATGTTATATTTAACAAAATAGCGGTTTTATTTGTAACCACGTACCAATGACTAGAATTTTTAAAAATGAATCTCTTGTAATTAGTTTTTTTTTATTTATCATCCAAAATTGTGTGCTATATTTTATCTCAAGCTTGACTTTCACAGCATGATCATACAAGAGGGTCATTTTCTTATAAATTTTCTCGAGGGTTCATCCATTTCCCAAAGGCCCTTTCTTAATTCTTTGATATTCAAAGCAACTCTTTTGAAGAACTATCCAGTCCTCATGCTTATCACTTTTCCCTTCAATTGTTAACTTGTTTAACTGGGCCAGATCCTCATTTATCAATGGCTTTGCATGTGATTACAGCAGTTCTCAAACATCACTTTCCAAAGCCTTCAGAACTGCTAATAAAATTCACAATTTCATTTTGCAATTTATTAAAAATTTATTTGCAAAAGTTTGGCTTATACACTTTTCTATATTTACCTATGCAGATAATGACCAAAAAAGAAAGCAAGAAACAGTAGCATTTGATGGAGAGGGATAAATACTGTCATGTTATGAATACTTTCATTTCCCCAACATCAAACAAAGGAAATGGCATAGTGATTATCAGGACAGTGAAGAGCTCTGGACATTTGTGTATGTGTATGCATTAAATCCCAGGGCCATGAGAGCCCTGGGGTGCCAAAAATGAGCAAAACAAGCTCATTCTCCCATTTTCAGTTCCAAAATATGCCAATAGACTTAGGGAGTTGAACCAAATCTTATTGTGATTTATAGTCAGAAAGTCAATCACCTAGTCTAAGTATTCAACCGTACTGATGGATATTTTAACTGGGATGGAAAGAAGGAATAGAAGTTTAGGTATGACATTTTTGTGGGGAAAAAAATGAACTTTTAGAGGTGCTTAAGTGTGTTTGGGTGGAGGGTTTATGCTTTGGACAGCTAAATGGCAGCATAAATACCCTAATTAAAGAGAGACAGAGGTGCAAAAGTGCAGGAAACAAAATTTGACCACTTTGAAATGCTGCCTCAGAGTTACAACACAAGCATGTATGTGTACCACCTCAGTTCTCATACAATGCTTATTTTTAATATTAATTTATGCAATAACTGTTTATTAAATGCTACTTTGTGCTAGACTATTTTAGACAATGAGATACAACCTAATAAGACAGATTTAATTTCAAATTCCTCCTTACAGAAGATGGAATTTCAGTATTTCTGGCATCACTTTATATCTCAGTAAATCTAATCTCTTCTCAACATTTTAAGACTCCTTATTAAGTTACTTCTGACTTCTATAATTTACCAGAAAATTCATTAAGTACTTCATTAATTTTTCACCAATATAAACCTTATCACTGCATTTTTTATTAGCTAAGATATAATTAACTAGGTTTGACTTTTTAATTTTAGGGACAAGTCATTTACCTACATTATCAACAGTTTTATAATAATTACTTTTTTGCTCCATAAGATTTCTTTCCCCATCAGGTCCAGTAATTAGAATTCCATACTTAATATCTCATCCTCATAGTAACATTTTTATCTGTCTTTTTTACTCTAAGCCTCTACGTACTGATAATTTGTGATCTTAAATGTCTATGTTAAAGAAATTAATAGCAATAATGTGCACCAAATTGTGGTATTAAATATGTTTATTAATGAAAAATTTGATCCTCATTTTCTAACGTTTACATCATATCACCTTTGTTCATGCAGTGAAATACATTAAATGTTAGTGATTCTTGACAGAAACAGTGATTTAAAAATATCATCTTGAAACAGATAGGAGCTCACTAAATATGGCTGCTGTTAGCCTGCTATCAGATTCAGGCATTCCTTCTGAGATTGGTTTCTCTAAAAAGTTGGAGACCAAAAATGTGTAAGAACAAACAATACAGTCTCAAGTGAAATGATAAAATCACCATAAAGTTTCCTACAAATGTACAACACAAACTTTAAAAAGAAATAAATAAAATGAAGTCATGGGAACTTTCCTTAATTTAAGAATTCAGTTACTTAAATAATTGCATTAATTTAGGATTGGCCTAAAACATTACCCAAAATATTTTCCTTTTTGAGATTTAAAAATTCTGAAAGTAAATGATTAAATGGAAATTATCCACTCTGTTTTTAATTCCTTCTTTTGCTTTGCTTACAGTTTTATAATCAATATGTTAGACCATATCTTTATATGAAATGTCCAGTATAATTCACAATTATTTGTCTTTTCAAAATAAATGTCTTAAAATGTACTTAATTAAATTGAGAAAAACTCTTGTAAAATCAAGAGAAACTGCTTTTTGAAGAGCTAGATGTTAGATGAAAAGTAGGGAGTAAAATTGACTAACATTGGAAATTAAATGGAAAGCATTTGAAAAAAGTTTAAGGAATGCTCTTTTTACACTGCCCTGTAGCATGTAATTTAATGTGCCATGTGACCATTTAGTGCCACTATGAAAACTATATTCGTATTTATTCCCATTCATTATTTTCCTGTCTCCCAATTTAGAGTACACCTACAATGTTGCTAGAATCAAAGGTTACAAAGAATTACAGAAAATCAAAGCCTAGCATGATATCTAGCAAATAGTAGCAATAAAAAAGATATTGTACAGAGAAGTATTTTTCTGCCAAAGGTACCGAACCCCAAGATTAAA
>JAQZBX010011037.1:0-43390 GCA_029593785.1 Cabassous unicinctus | reverse complement strand
TGCTGTGTCCATTTGCTGCGTGTCTTCTCTGTGTCTGCTTATCTCCCCCTTGCTGTGAGGTCTTGCCGCATCAGCCCACGGCGCCGCGCGAGCTGGCCTGCCCTCACAAGGAGGCCTCGGGATGCGAACCCGGGCCTCCCATATGGTAAACGGGGGCTCTATCCACTGAGCCACACCCGCTTCCCTCATTAATTTTTTATACTGATTATATGTTGAAATTGTAATCTAGATACAATGGATTACATAAAATATATTAAAATAAATTTCACCTGTTTACTTCTACTTTTTTAACATAACTAATAGGAAATTGAAAATTTTATGTGTGATTTGCATTGTATTTCTATTGGACAACACTGTACAGAGATATCTCTAGAAATCCCAAGTTCCAAACTTCTCCTGCAGCAGAATCCTCTCCCCTTGACTCATTGTTCCTTCTTACAACTTTACCAATTGTCCTACAGATCTGTTCCTTCTCCATCCTGGATTTTATTAAGATTGATTTATCTATCATCAATCAGTCTACCTATCTACCTATCTATATATTGAATACATCATCTATCTATTTCTATCATCTATCTTCCCATTTTAACTACTTCAATTCCACGATATTAATTACATTCACAATATTGTACTACCATCATCACCATCATTGCTAAAACTTATTCATTATCCCAAACAGAAACTCTGTACCCATTAAGCCAAAACTCCTCTCCTTCCCCTCCCCAGGCCATGGTAATCTGTATACTTTCTGTCTCTGAACTTGCTAATTTTAGGTATTTCATATAAGTGAAATCATACAATATGTGCCCTTCCATGTCTGGCTCATTTCACTCAATGTGATATCTTCAAGGTTCATTCCTTTTTATGGCTGAATAATATACCATTGTGTGCACATACCACATTTTGTTTCTCCATTCATCTGCCAATGGCCCCGTTGGGTTGCTTCCACATTTTGTCTCTTGTGAACAATGCTCCTATGGACATTGGTGTACAAATACCTATTCAAATCCCTGTTTTCAATCCCTTTGGGTATATACCTGGAACTGGAATTGACATACCATATGATAATCCTATGTTTAACTTTCTGAGGAACTGCCAAACTTTTTTCCACATTAGCAACACCATTTTCCATTTTTCACTAGTAAGGCATGAGGTTCCTATTTCTCAGAATCCTCATCAACAATTGTTATTCTCTGTTGTTGTTTTTTTTTTTAAATAATAGCCATCGTAGTGGGTGTAAAGTGATCTTATTGTGATTTTGATTTGCATATCCCTAATGGCTAATGATGTTGAGCACATTCTCATGTGCTTATTGGCCATTTGTATATCTTCTTTTGAGAAATGTCTATTCAAGTCCTTTGCCTTTTTAAAAAAAATTGGATTGTTTCTCTTTTTGTTGTTGATTTGTAGGAATTCTTTATATATTATGGATATTAAACCTTTGTCAGGTATATGACTTCCAAATATTTCTCCTGTTCTATAGGTTGTCTTTTCACATTTCTGATAATGTCCTTTGATGCACAAAATTTTTTAATTTTGAAAAAGTCCAATTTATCTATTTTCTTTTGTTGCTCATGTTTTTGGTGTCATCTCTAAGAATCCAATGTCTAATACAAGGTCCTGTATATTTTGCCATGTGTTCTCTTCTAAAGCAAGGAAGTAGGACTGGCATTTTAATGTTTCCAAATGTCTTAGATATTGCAGGGTATGAAAAAAAAGGAGGCAGAGGGGGATTAGTAAGCATCCTGACCACAGCCACTTAGCTGAAAGAAAGAGGTGGAAATTGAGTTCCAACCCTTACAAGTCTTATAAATGGGAATTTGGCAGGAAAAGGGAAAGGCTTGCTCTGGGATTCAGATATACATAGTTTCAAACCCAAGTCATTTGAGCTCTCTGAATCTATTTTCTCAATGATAAATGTGTGCTTGTAAAAGTTAGAGCTAAAATATGACATGTACCTGTCATATAATGAACTTTAATGAGTGGTCCAAATGCCATTTTTCATGAAAAATCATATTGCTAAATAATATATGGGTCTACTGGGACTAGGGCTGTGGAATGGGGATGCTTAGTGGGGATATGCAAATCACACTAATCTTTTATACACACCCTTTGCACCTTTTGTGCTTCAACACTGTCTTTCCTATTTCATTAGACTTTTATTTTGAGTTTTATTTTCAAAAGATGCTTATTTACAATATCCATAAAACATTTAGGATGAAACCAAGACAAAGAAGTTAAGGATATAATTCCAAAGGTTAAAAGAATGCTGTTCACTATTTTATTTCAAAGATTGTATTGAATCACAGGAGGCAACTGGTCTGACAGTGTTTAAAAAAAAAAAAAAAGAAAAAGAAAAACGTCTAGTCAACCTGTGGGATTCTTCACATTTTTCATGCTCAGAGCTATAAATAGGTTGAGCTGCTTCAAAATTAATATGGCTGTCGTGCAAGAGCAACTTCCACAGGATTCCCTATTATTTACATTTTACATTAATGTGGTAAATTTGTTATTATTAATGAAACAGTATTATTATAATTATACTATTAGCTTTAGTTCATAGTTTACATTAGGGTTTGTCCTGGTTTGAGTGTTTTGTGGACCCCAGAAAATTATGTTCTTAAGCTATCCCATTCCTGTGCCTGTGAACCTATTGGTTAGACCTTTTGATTAGACCACTTTTGATTAGATTGCTTCAGTTAAGTCCCTTGATTAGATTTTGGGACCCATTGTGGGTCCTAATCCTTTTACTTAGTCTTATATCAATGGAATACAGAAAAAGAGAGCTGCCATTTTTACCCTGTCATGTGTGAGAGGAATCCAGGATTGCCTACAGCTTAAGAAAGACAGAGAAGTCCCAAGAGGCTGAGAGTGAGGCCTGCAGTTGGAATCAGCAAGCAGCCTGAAGCTGAAGAGAGGAGGCCTGGGGAGAGACAAGTCATATGCATGTTGGCTCACAGCTGAATTTGGGGAGAAAGTGAGCCTGGAGGAGAAGGCAGAGTCTGGCTGCCATTTTGCCTTATGACATGGCCAGGAATTCAGGATCTGCCAGCAGCCAACTTTTGGTGAGACAGCATCTCTGATGATGCCTTGATTTGGACGTTTTCACAGCCTTGGAACTGTAAGACTTTACCCTAATAAATTCCCATTATAAAAGCCAACCCATTTCTGATATTTTTGCTTTGGCAGTCTTTAGCAAACTAAGACAGGGTTCACTGTTTGTGTTTTATAATCCTATATTTAAAAAAAAAAAAAACTTTTATTCTAGTAATATATATCACTTAAACTTTCCCCTTATAACCACATTCAAATAACATATTTCAATAGTGTTAATTAAATTCACAATGTTGTGCTACCTTCACCACCAATACTTTTCCATCACCCAAAACAGAAACTCTGTACCAATTAAGCATTAACTCCCCATTCCTTATCCCTACACTGGACCTGGGTAAAGTGTATTATAGTTTCCAAATCTATGAATTTTCTTATTTTAATTATTTCATATCAGTGAAATCATACTATATATTCCATTTTGTGTCTGGCTTATTTCACTCAACATGATGTCTTCAGTATTCAGCCATGTTGTTGCGTGTATCTGACCTTCATTACTTTATGACTGAACAATAGTCCATTGTATGTATATACCATATTTTGCTTATCCACTCATTAGTGGACACTTGGTTTGCTTCCATTTTTTTGGCAAATTGTGAATAATGCTGCTATGAACATCAGTGGGCAAATATCTGTCCAAGTCCCTGCTTTCATTTCTTTTGGGTATATACCTAGAATTGGGATTACAAGTCAAAAATCATAATTCAATACTTGACTTTCTGAGGAATTGACAAAGTGTTGTCCACAGGGACTGCACCATTTTACATTCCCACCAACTTGAAAGAGTAGTCCTCTTTCTCTATTTCTTCCCAATCACTTATTGTTTTCCATTTTTAAATAGTAGTCATTCTAAGGGTATGAAATATCCTATTGTGATTATGATTGCATTTGATTTTCATGGCTTTTTGATCATTTGTATATCTTTTTTGGAGAAATGTCTATTCAATATTTTGCCCACTTATTAATTGGTTTGTTTGTCCTTTTGTTGGTGAGTTATAGGGTTTATATATATATATTCTGGATATATCAGATGTAAGATTACCAGATATATGTTTTCCAGATATTTTCTCCCATCTGTAAGATGCTTCTATTTTCATGATGAAGTCCTTTGCTGCACGAAAGTTTTTAATTTTTATGAAATCTGCTTTATCTACTTTATCTTTTGTTACTCATGCCTTTGGTGCAAAGTCTAAGAAATTATTGCCTAATATATCATCCTGAAGATGCTTCCCCATGTTTTCTTTCTAGGAGTTTTATAGTCCTGATTTTAAAATTTAGATCTTTGATCCATTTTGAGTTAAGTTTTGTATCTGGTGTGACATAGTGGTGCACTTTCATTCTTTTGCATATGGATATACAGTTTTCCCAGCAACATTTTTTGAAGACACTATTTTTTTCACCTTTGAGTGAACTTGCCCCTATGTTAAAAATCAGTTGTTCCTAGATATGAAGGTTTATTTCTGAAATTTCAATTTGATACTGTTGGTTTATATGTCTGTCCTTGTGCCCATACTTTGAATTATGAGTACTGTAGTCTGGAATAGATTTTAAAATCAGGAAGTGTGACTCCTTTAACATCATTCTTCCTTTTCAAGATAGTTTTGGCTATTAGAGGCCCATGACTTCTGCTTGGCTTTTCCATTCTGCAAATAAGGCTGATGGCATTTTGATTGGCATTTCATTAAATCTGTAAAAATGCTATAGGTAGAATTGAAATCTTAATGATATTTAGTCTTCCTATCCATGAACATGGTATATCCTTTCTTTTACTTAGGTCTTCTTTGATTTATTTTAGCAGCGTTTTGTAGTTTTCCATGTATGTCATTCACATAGTTTGTTAAATTTATTCCTAGATATGTGATTCTTTTAGTTGCTATTGTAAATGGAATTGTTTTTCTTTGAGTTCCTCTTCAGAGAGTTCATTTCTAATTGTTTTAATTTCCTAGGCTGCTCAAGCAAATACAATGAAATGGGTTAGGTTGTACAATGAGAATTTATTAGCTCATGGTTTTGAGATTAGGAAAATATCCAAACTAAGGCATCACCAAAGCAATGCTTTTTCTTTGAAAACTATTGCATTCTGTGGCTGGCTGCTGGTGATCATTGGTCCTGGGCTCCTTTGTCACATGACAATGCATGTGGTGGTCTCTTCTGACTTCTTTCTCTTCTGGGTTCTGCTGATCTTCAGCTTCTTTCTTTCCATGGCTTTCTCTCATCTGTCTGAACTTCATTCTGCTAATAAATGACTTTGGTAATAGGATTAGGACACTGCCCCACTGAGGTGGGTCACACCTTAACTGAAGTAACCTCATTAAAATATACAACTTATAATGGGTTCACACCCTCAGGAGTGGATTAAATTTAATAACATGTTTTTCTTGGGTACTTACAGATCTAAGCCACCACACTAGTGTGTAGAAACAATTCTGATTTTTGCATATTGATCTTGTACTCTGTCACTTTGCTGAATTTGTTCATTAGGTCTAGTAGATTTGTTCTGAATAATTTTTCAGGATCTTCTATATATAGGATCATATCATCTGCAAACAGGGACAATTGCACTTCTTCCTTTGCAGTTGTAATCCTTCTTATTTCTTTTCCATGCCTAATATCTTTCTCCAGAATTTCCATTACAATGTTGAATAATGGTGGTGACAGTGGGGGTCCTTGTTTTATTCCTGAACTTAGAGGGAAAGCTTTTAATTTTCACCATTGAGAATGATGTTATCAGTGGGTTTTTCATATATGCCCTTTATCATGTTGAGGAAGTTTCCCTCTATTCCCAGTTTGCTAAGAGTTTTTATTAAAAAGCTGTGCTGGATTTTGTCAATTGCCTTTTCTGCATCAATTGAGATGATCATATGTTTTTTTCCCTCAATTCTTTTAATGTAATGTATTACATAAATTGATTTTTTTATGTTGAACCACCCATGCATACCTGGGACAAATTTACCACTTGATCATGGTGAATAATTCTTTAAATGTGTTGCTATGTTTGATTTGCTAGTATTTTGTTGAGGATTTGTGTATACATATTCATAAGGAACATTGTAATTTTCTTTTCTTATGGGGTCTTTATCTGACTTCTGTAATAGGTGGTGTTGGATTCATTGAATGAATTAGGAAGTGTTTCCCCTTCAATGTTTTGGAAGAATTTGAGCAGAATTGGAGTTAATTCTTCTTGGAAAGTTTGGTAAAATTCTCCAGTGTAGCCATCTGCTCCTGGGATTTTCTTTTTTGGGAGATTTTTGATAGGCAATTCAAACTCTTTATTTGTTGTTAGTCTGTTGATGTCTTCTATTTCTCCTTGAGTCAGTTTAGGCAGTTTGTGTTATTCTAGAGGTTTTTCCATTTCATCTAGGTTATCTAATTTTTTGATATACAGTTGTTCATAGTATCCATTTATAATACTCTTGTTTTTTGTTGGGTTGGGAGTAATATCCGATTTTTCATTTCTGATTTTATTTATTTACATGCTCTCCCTTTTTGTGTGTGTGTCAATTTAGCTAAAAGTTTGTTGATTTTATGAACCTTTTCAAAGAACTAACTTTTGGTTTTGTTGATTCTCTCTGTTTCATTGATCTCTGCTCTTATTTTTGTTGTTTCCTTCCTTTGGCTCACTTTGAGTTTAGATTGCTCTTTTTCTATATCCTCCAGTTGTGAGGTTAGGTCTCTGATTTGAAAACTTTCTTCTTTCAATATAAACATTTAAAGTTTTTCACTTCTGTGGCAGTTCGGGATTATTTTATGAATCCCAAGAAGAGAAAGATTATGTTTGTAAACTAATCTATTCCTCTGGGTATGATACTCTTTGATTGCATTAAATTCAGGTAAGGAGATTTAAAAAAAAAAAAAAGTTTGGTTGTTGCTCTACTTCAGAATTTAGCTATCCTATCAAGAAGATCAGCATGAGGCAATAATGAAGTCCAGGGTCTTCTCTTTCTTTTCTGCACCTGCATCTTGTTTTAGGCTTGAACTCCTTTGTGAAATTAGGAATTCCCTCATTTAGAGGAATTCAAATAGACTTTCTCTGTCTCCCATGTACTCTGTGGTATGATTTAAAGTAGGTAATCCTTTGCCCCAAGTCTCTGACTTTATGGTTTCTTACATTGTTTTAACGATCTGTTAGCTGCTTCTGCATGCAGGTTAAGTTCTGGGAGGGTGAGTCTGAGAAGAATTTCCTGGTTCAATCTTTCAGGTCACCACTGGAAAGTTTGGCACCAATATGCAGGCATCCCAGTATACACATAGGGATTATTCTGCTCCATAGGGAACAGAGCCAGGGAGCCATGATGAGAACACTGGCTGCTTCCACATTGGGATGGTGGGGGAGGGGCCAGAAAAGACACGAGATTCTCTTACCATTTTTAAAGCTGCATTTTCTTGATTTGGCACTTGCCCAGTTACTGCAGCCCTTTAACTGTTTTCCAAAGTTTTCAGGGAGATGGCATTGCCAGTTTTTGTTAGTTCTTCAAAGATTCTGTGAGAGAACTGTACCCTGGAGTACTTTATGCTACCATCTATTTTGAAGAGATCAGACTTATGGAATATTTGACTTTAAATAGACTATTCTACCTTTTAAGATTTCTGTATGTATTACTCCACTGCCCATTGGATGAGGAAGGTAGATATTACAGAAACTAAGGCAGGACTCTTAAGAGGCTAAAGAAACCTTAGATCTGCCTCTGAGATTACACATTCATGGGTGCTAGTTGGGTTTTAGGGCTAGGACCTCCATGGAAGTCTGCAGTGAGCTGGTGATTTCAAAGTATGGGAAGTCCAGATTCCTCTAGGTTCTTTCTCTTCATCATCTGTCCTCTAACATTCAAATGCTTCTCTGTCATGATAACTGAGGCAGTGCAGGCCATTGTAAAAGATAATGAGGATAGAAGTTCAATAATGTCAAATTTCTTAATTTGTGCCTAGATGCTATCCTGATGGAATAAAATAGACCTGTGACACAGAGAAGCCAAATTCAATTGTGTCTCTACCATGAGAGTCTCTAGAACTTGCACTGGTTTAAAATAGTAATGAAAAAATTGCTAAAGCTTTCTGTGGGCCACTAACATTGTCTCTGTCAGGTAGTAACTTGAGCACAGTCTATAAAGATTGTATGACAGACAGCAATTGCCTGAATATTTAATGAAACTTTGAGAACAGCTTGCTTTAGACCCTTCTTGACTTTTGAAATATGTTTTTCCATATCTCCACAGGGAAAACACCTGTGATTTCTCCAGCCCAGTTCTTGTTTGACCTATTCATGAAGCTTGCCACTCACCTGTCACTCATGTAGTTGTTCTCTTCCTCTTCCATCAGCTACTACAGCAGGATTTTTGTTTGTTTGTTTGTTTGTTTTACTTACCTCTCTCACAGGAGTTATAATTATGTGTGTATGTGTTTGTCTCTCCAAATACAAAATGCGAGTTTCAAAAGCAGGGATTTCCTCATTCATTGTATTAGTTTCTGAGAGCTTCCATAACAAATAAACACAAACTTGGTGGTTTATAATAAGAGAAATTTATCTTTTCACCATTCTGGAGGCCAGAAGTCTGAAGTAAAGGTGTCCTCAAGACTGCACTCTGTTTGGAGGTTCTAGGGGAGATCTTTCCTTGCCTCTTCTAGCGTCTTGTGGTTCCAGGTGTTCCTTCATTTGTGCTGCATAACTCTAATCTCAGCCTCTGTCTTCACAAGGTCTTCAGCTCTTCTGTGTGTCTCGAATCTCCCTCTTTCTTTTTCGTATAAGTACACTTGTCATTGACTTCTGAGCCCACCTGAATAATACAGAATGATTTCATTTTGAGATCCTCACCTTAATTATATCTACAAAGATCTTTCTTTCCAAATAAGGTCACATTCACAGGTTCCAGGTGGACATCTTTGGTGGTGAGGGCACCATTCAACTCAATACATTCATATTTGTGTCCCACATGACACACACAATGCCTGGTGTGGAATGGATAGACATTACACTGATATTTGAATGTCCAAAAAGCGACTGCATGTGAAAATAGTTTACCTTTCAAAAACAGAGTTAGCTCAATACCAAGTGATTTGGCTTTCTGTTATTTTTTTTTTTCTTCTTCTGCACTCACCCCCTCTTTCTTGTTGCTCAAAGGAAAAGTGGCTTTAGTGCCTCAAAGTTAGAACATGACTGACTTTCTTCTTCTGCCTCTGGAGGGGAATGTGGTATTGAAATGCCAGCGTTAAAAGGGCCTCTTTTAAAAGTTGATTGGTCAATCAATTTATCAACTAATAAAATTCCTCCCAGAGAATGGTCTTGTTAAATGTGTTCACAGTAAAGAGGACCTTAAATAAATTCTCAGTTGTTTTTAGTTGCCTTTGCAGAAAGGTGTTTGTTGTGCGAGGAGGACATTTTCCAATTCTTTCATTATGTCCCTTCAGTCCACATTAAGCAGGACAGCCATTTTGACTTCATGTTAACTGAACTGAAGATGATGAGCCATCTTTCTGCGGTCCTTATTAGGCTCATTTGAGAAATGTGATTTCTTTTTCAGTTTCAGAATACAGGGTAAAGGCATTTTAAGTGAATCAGCAGTTCAGCTATTTTCACGTATGGTTGGTTGGTTGTTTTTTCACTACTGATGCTTTTGGTCACTTTTTGCATTTTTAATTCCAACATTTGTTTGAGTATTTCTCCTTCTTTCTAAATTTTTGTCATTTTAACACTGTAAGTGCCTGCCATACAGCACTTGGCCATCACAAAAATACATGTGATGTATTTTTGGAGATGTAGGAAAGGAGGCTAGAATCTTCCTTTTGTTCCCCCAAGTAGCTCATTGATGACTGATGTTGTAATACCAAAGATTCATTCCTTTAGCTTATGACATAGGTCCTTTCCAAATGGATATTTCATTTTCCTTCATTAAACCTGTTTGATCCTATATGCCACTCTTTCAGCATTTATCAGATTTGTCTTCTATTATACTTATTTGTAAATCTGTCATATAGCCCTTATTAGATTGTTAGCTTCTTGAAGGCAAGGGTTATTTTTCTTCATCTTTCAATGTCCTATTTTTCCCAGGTACATCTTTTGAGATACATTAAAATGTTGTTGGAAAAAGACCATGGGCATAACCCCACTGTAAGTTCAGATTAATATAACAATCACATAGTTGGCAAAGAATCAGAACTTCACAGGGTAGGAGAAGTTGCAGCCTGTTGCAACATATTTGCAGCCTACCAGGTGACATATAGCTGCTCATGCCATTGGCTTCACAAGGTCTTGACTGATCTGAGTCCCTTGATGGCTTGTTACATCAAATCTGTTCCTCTTAGGGATTTACATGATAATCAAGTTAGAACTGATGCAAATAATCTTTTTTACTAGGTGTGGCAATTTGAGATTATTTTATGAATCTCAAAAAGAGAAAGATTGTGTTGTAAACTAATCTCTTCCTCTGGGTGTTATACCCTTTGATTGTATCAAATTCAGTGAGGGAACTTTGATCAAATTTACTTGATAAAATCAATTTAGCGCTTCTGGTTGGGTTGCATCAGTAAGATACAGCTCAGGTTGAGTGTGTCCCCCCCCTGCCCCCGCCTTGGTGGGCTGATATAAACTGACAGTCACTCAGGAAGACACACTGGGAGAGCTTTTTGATCCTGGGTCTTGAGGGTGAGATGAGCCATTCACTTGATAGTTCTCAGCTGACTTTGGGAAGAAAGCCCACACTGATATAGAAAGCCCAGGAAGGAATGAACCCCATGCCAGGAGAGGAAGCCCGAAGAGACAAGCCCTTTGCCAGCCTGCAGTTGAGAGAAGGGAAGCCTAAAGGGGAAGGCTGAACACTTGCAGAGATCAGCAACCATCTTGCTTCAACATGAGGCAACTGGCTTTGGTGAAAAAGCAACCTTGAGTTGGACTCTATAGGATCTTATAACTGTAAGCTTTTACCCCAAATAAATACCCTTCACAAAAGCCAACAAATTTCTGGTACTTTGCATCGGCACCCCTTTGGCAGACTAATACACTCTACTGATGGGAGTGTTTTCAAAATTGTTACATTTTATTTTTTATGCCAGAGAGTATAGCTATACCCTCTTGTGGGAGGGAAGTTGAGTCAATGTGTTGTGTATTAGCCAAAGGAGTGCTGATGCAAAATATCAGAAATCGGTTGGTTTTTATAAACGTATTTATTTGGGGTAGAAGTCCACAGAAACCAGGCCATAAAGCATAAGTTTCTTCCTTTACCAAAATCTGTTGCCACGTGTTGGAGCAAGAGAGCTGCTGACATTTCCAGGGTTCAGGCTTCTTGGGTTCCTCTCTTCCTGAGGCTCTGTTTCTGGGCTCAGCTCCTCTGTTTCCTCCACAAGGTCAGCTGTAGACTATGAGGCTCTCTAGGCTTTGCCTCACCACAAGACCAGCTGTGAACTGTCAGGCAAACCACTGGTCTCTTTTCCTGGGGCCTTCTCTCCTTCCTCACAACCAAGCTCCTCTGTATGTTTACTTCCCGGGGCTCCAGCTCAAGACTCCAACTTCAGAACTCCAACTCAAAAACCTCTAACTCTGTCCTTTGCCATGTCTTTTATCTTTGATTCCCCACCCACCAAGGGGTGGGGCTCAACACCCTAGTGACTTGGCCCAATGAAAGCCCTAATCATAACTTAATCATGCCCAGATGAACAGACCAGTTTACAAACATAAACCAATATCTATTTTTGGAATTCATAATTATATCAAACTGCCAAACTGCTACATGCTGGTGTCTCTAAACTGTATATACATCTCTTTCTCCAGCTCTGCTACCTCTAGGAGAGCTCATCTCCCTGAAGCAGCATATTTTCTTAGGCATATTTGTTGTTCTACAAAAATTTGTTGGCATACACACACATACACAGAAGAGGAATTGAGAAAGAATAAAGGAACTTAGTCATCCAGAGTCAATGTTAGAGAAGAAAACCAATAAACCTCAGAGATGTCAAGTGACATGCCTGTGATCACACACCTAGGAAATGAAAACACTAGGTTCTTCAAACCCAGTATGGACTAGCTGCAAAGCCTGAAATTTTTGCAGCTCACCACTCTTCCTCATCCATCATGTGTCTAATATTGGAAATAATCTATTCAGTGTCTAACATTAAAAAAAGATTGTCCACATACTTTTCTTTCTACTCTCCATTTCTGCTTAATCTGGCTTTTCCCTCTTTGGCTGAGTTTTTTCTTTTGTCTTGGCCTTTTGTTTTCTTGTTTCCTTCTCTCCTCCCGCTCACTCATCTTTTCCTTCTTCCTCATTTATTATCTCTTTTCTACTCTCTCTTTTCCAATTCCATTAATGAAAGTAGATAATAACTTGTGAATTCAAGTGGAAATTCATTTCTGAAACTGCACACTCATGCTGGAACCCATTAAGCTCAATAGCGAGAAATGAGAGAAATCATAATTATCAGGCCACTAAAATACATGAAAAGAAAATTTGTCAGGGAAAGTAATTGAAATTATTGGAGCAGTTGGGCCCGGTGCTGAGCAGACCCTCAGTGATAATGGGAAGGTTATGATCGATGTTTAGCAATGTTGATGACGTCCAAGGTGACTCAGGGCCACAGCAGTCAGTAAAATTAGACACAGCTTATATTCATTTGCTAATCCATTTCTGGAAATTGGGAGAGCAGCGGGGTTCAGGAAATCCCTTCAACTATCCAGCATAACAGGTACTGAAGACTTGTTCTTTTCTTCACCTGTATTGCAGATTTTTTTTCTTTCTTTTCTCTCCTTGAGCTTTTTCTCCAATCTTCTCATTTGGCTTCTTCCTGTTATTCTTTCTGCTTTTAGGCTTTTTTTCCCCTCAATCT
The DNA here is from genome assembly GCA_029593785.1 of Cabassous unicinctus. Taxonomy (NCBI): domain Eukaryota; kingdom Metazoa; phylum Chordata; class Mammalia; order Cingulata; family Chlamyphoridae; genus Cabassous; species Cabassous unicinctus. Next base: position 30,469 of record JAQZBX010011037.1, on the reverse strand, counting down.
TTTCCCATTTATTTTGAGTGCTACTTTTCTCTTTAGTTCCAACTAAAGTGACTTGACAATTTGTCTGGTTGGTTTGCAAAGTGCAGTGTTCACCAAAGGCAGCTCTGTAACCTGAAGATGGCAAAATTTCTTCCCTTGATCAAGGCTGCCTGCCACTGAGATTAAACCACCGCCCAAATCTTCACACATAGATGTCCCCGCTGTTATCATTATAAAAACAAATGTGTTGCTTATTGCGCATGCCCAGTTGATATTGTCCTGAACAGATATGAATGTGTGTAGGAAAGAGAAATCTTAAAATTCCCATGTGTGTCTGTCCTCAGCAACTTAGAATTTTAAATAGAGCTACATGTGTATTTTGTTTAAGATATAAAGACTGAGATCAGAAAATAACATCCAGGAGAAGGTACCAGTTCATATGAGATAAACAAATATAATCAGCCCATTGGAGGAGAACATTTTTGACAAAGACACCTGACTCATGCCAGAATTTTTTGGAAAGAGTCATCATGGTTAGTACTAGTTACAGGCAGAATATACACCTGGCATTGTTTGAGAGTTTCCTCATAATCCATCTTCAATATCTCTTCAAATATTTGTATTTCTATCGCATTTTGCCACTTTCACAAATCCTATTTGTTTGAAAGTTTCTGCATATTGAATGTTGGGAAGTTATTATTGCCCCCATCCTATTGCTGAGGAAACTGAGGCTCTGAAAGATTAAATGATATAGCTAAGGTAACTTGAGTAGTGAGTGATAGGTATAAGTGTCATAGTTTCCTAAAGGTCCAGTAACAAACTGGGTGGGTTAAAATGACAGAAAATTTATTGTCTCACAGTTCACATTTGCTTATTGTTTTTGACTTGATTTTCTGAAGTTTAAAATCAAGATGTTGGCAGGATCAGGCTTCCTCTAAAGAGTGCAGGGAAGACTCTGGTCTATTCTTTCTCCTAGATTCTGGTGATAGCTTGCAGGCAATCCATGGCCTGCCAAGTCTACTGTTAGAAAAGTCTTGATTTGGGCCCAAATGGCATCTTGGTTCTTTGAAAGAAAGAATTCTGTGACCTCATTTGAATAAATTCTGTGCTGTAGTCACTATACTTCAGTAGACGCCTGGTCAGAGAAGAACTACATGGCATCAACACTGACAACTTACCAGTGCCTAATCCTTCTCACACACATGCATTCCTGTTATCTATCCCCCCACTAAGTGGTAGCTCGGCCTCTGCTTAAATATTTCTACAAACATGTGACTTCAGAACCAGCCTATTCCATTGTTAGATAGTTCTAATAGTTAAAAAGTTATTTTTCCTGTTGAGTCAAAAACCATTGCCATTTAATGGAATTCCAGCCTTCAGGTCACTCAGAACAACTCATCATAGAGACAATTATTGAATTCATTATGTATACCAGCTTTGCATTCAATTACTGGGGATACAGTCTCCTACTCTTACTGTAGGAGCCTAAGTGGACTCTGGAGTCATTCTGCCTCATTTTCTGCCCTAGGTTATGCAGGTTACCTAACTTTTCTGTGCCTCTGATTTTCCATGTACAAAATGAGTATAGTTATAGTACTACCTATTGGGGTTTTGCAGGATTAAATGACATGATACCTATAAAGAACTTAAAGCATGGCATGACACTTATTAAGCAATAAATAAAGATGAGCTATTATTATGTTAATGACAGTGTTTGAGGATCTCTAGACCCCTCTCCTATGCCTCTTAAATTTCTCTTTTCCTGATTAAAAACCCTAAATTAATATCACCTAGGAGGGTCATTCATCCATTCGTTTATTCACCCCAAACCACTGGGAGGCTAGTCAGATCCAGGTATGTGGCTATCTCTGGAGATGGAGACTAAAGAAGTTCTAAAGGAGATGACTGCAAGTACTATGATTTTCATATGAACAAGATGGGATCACAGAGCAAGATGAACATATCCTTTCCAGGTTGTAGCAGATGATAGGCTATGGGATAAGATTTAGATTTTCCAAAGGAGAAGCTCTGAATCAAGTCTTGGAGGACAAGTTAGAAGTAGCTAGGGGAGGGAAAGAAGGAGAGGAGAATGGAATTTAAAACAGTAGATGTAGCATGAAACAAAGGAATGAAGACAAAAGGTATTTGGTGAGAACTGTAGTTGGTTTAGTATTAATGAAGTACAAGATACTTGCCAGAGAGTGGAGTCTGCAGAGGAGACTGGAGAGTGAGGCAGGGTATGATAGGGCTGTGCTCAAAAAGAAACAAACAAAAGGCATCTGACTTTTACCTTGATCTGTTCTTGGCAGCCTCATTACAAAGGAATAAATAAATTTTAGTCTTCTTTTACATGTGCTGTTATTAAAGAGGATTTGTTTGAACAATGAGCAAAAGGCAGGGCTTTCCAAGGCCCAGCTCAATCAGTAAACAATGCCAAGAAAAATCAGGGGGTAACAGGAAGGCACAGGCCACGAGGGGAGAATTTGGGCATTGTTTCAAATCCCTTTTTACAGCAGAATCTTATATTTAAACTCCTAGAAAATCATCATGTACAAAAGAAAGTTTTAAAGGTTTCCTAATGATGGCAATAAAGAGAGAGAAAGAAAGAATGAAATATTCTGAAAAGGCTGATGACTCATACCTTAGAGGTACTTAGGAAGGAATGGTCAAGTGTAAGACAGTCCACTAAAACTTTTTTTTATCACCTTTGTAACCGTTGGGGAATTTGTAATTATGAATTCCAAAAATATAATTGGATCATGCCTGTAATCTGATCTGTTAATCTGGGCATGATTGAGTTATGATTGTGACGTTGACTGGGCCACGTCAGTAGGGCGTTGACCCCCACCCCTTGGTGGCTGTGGAATCGAATATAAAAGGCAAGGCAAAGAACAGAGTTGAAGCAGTCTTTTGAGAAGCAGTTTTGATGTTGGAAAGAAGGCCCCAGGAGAAGAGAAGCAAGCCGTTTGCCTGATCGTCTACAGCTGACCTTGTGGAGGAAACAGGAGCTAAGCCCGGAGAGAAACGCAGCCCCAGGAAGAGAGGAACCCCAGAAGCCTGAACCCTTGCAAACGCCAGCAGCTGTCTTGCTCTAGTGGCAATGGACTGTGGTGAGAGAAGAAACTTAACGCTTTATGGCCTGGTAACTGTGGACTTCTACCCCAAATAAATACCCTTTGTAAAGACCAACCCATTTTTGGTATTTCACATAAGCACCCCTTTGGCTGACTAATACAACCTTCTATGTGCCTGATGGCTGTTATAAAATCATTAGGGGGAAGCGGGTGTCGCTCAGTGGATAGAACCCCCGTTTACCATATGGGAGGCCCGGGTTCGCGTCCCGAGGCCTCCTTGTGAGGGCACGCTGGCCTGAGCGGTGCAGTGGGTTGATGCAGCAACCTCACGGCAGGAAGCGGTGTGGTGCAATGGATAGAGCACCCGTTTACCATATGAGAGGCCCGGGGTTCGCTTCCAGGCGCCTACTTGTGAGGGCAGGCCGGCTCGCGCGGCGCCGTGGGCTGATGAGGCAAGACCTCACAGCAAGGGGGAGATAAGCAGACACGGAGAAGACACGCAGCGAATGGACACAGCAGCACAAGCAGCAAGGGGGGGATAAATAAAATAAAATAAATAAATCTTAAAAAAAAAAATTATTAAAAAATAAAATAAAATAAAATCATTAGGATGAATATTCCCTGGGTGTCACTGAAGGACCATCTATGATCACTTTTCTAGCACTTTCCTGAATTTCATGTAAGTCATTGTACTCAGAAAAATGTTTTTCTAATTCCACTGGTAAAATTATATCTGTAGTTATTAAGCTAATAACTAAATAATATGGCACTGAAAATAAGTGTTATAATGGGTCACAGGAATAAAAAACACTAGACTGTACAAATATTTTCGATTCCCTGCTGCACATGCACATACCGACACCATACACACACAAAGAAATTTAATTCCAAGATCCAGGCATTGAATTGTCATCCAGTGTTCCCAAATTCTCAAGATGATTGTATAATTCCAAGCCTGAAATCATCAAATGAAAATATCTGCTGATCTGTGGTTGTTTAATAGAGGTTTACAATGTTTATTTTACTCTACCTATAGGAAACTCTGTTTTGTCAGTACAGTATGGGCTCTCATTATCCTGAATTAACTCAAGTATAGCTAATGGGCATAATTAGGTACTACGCTTGGTATGGGCAGTGCATTTATTATAAGGAATTTATATTCATGAATATATCAGGATACTGTTTGTTGCTCTAAGTTATACAAGAAGAAACTTAGCTTTGTACAGTGTATAACTGAAAGAAGCCTCAAAATAAGACAGTATGATTTTTTTCCCCATGCCATTTTATGCCACAAGGAAGATACTAATCTACAGTGCAGAGCTAGAAGGAATCTTTGGAACATTTATTCTAACCCTTTATTTAACAGACATAGAATCTGAGTCCCAAAGAGGATTACTAATTTTCCCAAGGCCTCACAATTGATTAGTGGCAAAGCTAAGATTCGAATCCAGCTCTTTAGACCTCTACTCTCTCCACTTCAGCATTGGTTTTTCTGGACTTTGCTATTTCTTCCTAAACTGTCTTCCTTTAAGAGGTTTTGTGGGTTTTAATATTTCTTTTCTAGTGAGCTTTGGTCTATTCTGTCTAGCAAAAAAAAGGTACACTAATTAATAAAGTTGCCAATTAAAAGGATTCCTTTCATTTAAAGCATGCCACAAATAATACAAATACAAATATGTTTTGAGTTTGCTAATGCAAAATTTCTGTCTTGTTAGTGCTCCCACACTGAGAATTCCAAGTAAATGTGGGAAACAGGCACTTTTAATAGATTTTTTGAAATCTGGTAATGCTCAGTAAATATGTCAATTAGTGAGAAAATAAATCTCTAAGTCAATCCTTTGAGAACTAGAAGCTCTTTTATGTTTGGATGCCACTGGCAAAACGGTTCCCTGACATAGAAGCTTTAAAGCATTTGAGTAACAATGAAATTTCACAGGAAGAAGGGTTAGAGCTGGGAGCACACCAGAGAACTAATTGCTAAGAAAGCTGCCTTTATGTACACACTGTGGTAATACATAGAGACATCATTTAGAAAGAGAAAATCAATAATTCTGTTCTACAGACCCTGTGTCTTCTAGAGAGGAGAGAAAGAGAAGGATTCTCATGGTTCTTGGAATTTTCTGAAAGGCACAACTGTGGAACTATTACTGGAAAGCCTGTGGGGAGTCCATCATGAGGGATTGGGGGGCAGTCCAAGCTTTATAATTAAAAAAAAGAGTCATTCTTTTCCCAAATGGGTTTCCAAGTTGTGGCAATAGGAGCTACGGAAAATGATGTTTCCTTTTACAGATTCCCTCAGTGGCTTGGAGAAAACCAACATCCTTCAGACCTTTATGTTAAAGAATTGATAAGCAGGTTAGGTTTGGGGCAGCGATATGGAGACTGGACAAAGACAAACAAATACAGCAATGAAATAACTTCACAGTCAATACAATAAGACACACCAAGATGGGAACTTTCTTCCTTTCCAGCTTATAATAATGAAGACAATATTAGCTATTCCTAGAAAAGAATGTGCTTAAACCCTTGCACCAATACTCTTGTTGGAAATTGAACTCAGTTAATTTAATTTTAAAAAAATTTAGTAGTTGGAAATTTGGGCTCCTTTGAGCATCTCATGAAACATATAGACCCTCTCTCTACTTCTCCCCTTTCCCCCACTAAAAAAAAGTGCACATTTCTATGTAACTGCTTAGATAGAAGATCCTCAATTAATGGACTACAAGCCTAAATCAATTTTATTTTTACCAATGACCCTTACTATTGTGCAGTATTCCTCTTTCCCCCAACCCAATCACCTCCTATAACTTTTAGTTCACTTTCAGTTAATAAGAGTCTTATTTCAGTAATGAATATTTTCAAACATCCACATCATGTTTAATGCTCTCCCCTTCCCCTCATTAGGCTGGACTTGTGCATTAGTGGGCTGAGTGAGTGGTGGGTGGAGGTCTGTATCTGTATTCTCTCCAACTCCACCTTTAACTAACATCAGTGAAGATGGGGGTGAGCCCCTATTTTGGTCATCTCTGTTTCTCCATCCAGCAGCAGTTCAGGTGCTGGGGTAGCTTTGGAGCTATGTACCCCAGCAAAATATGTTTTTAAATTAATCCATTCCTGTGGGTGTGAACTCCTTGTAAGTAGGACCTTTTGATGAGTTTACTTCAGTTAATGTGTGATCCAACCCAATCAAAATGGGTCTTAATTCTATTCCTGGAATCCTTTTTAAGAAGAATGAAATTCAAACAGACAAGAGAAAGCCATAGGAAGCATAAAGCTGAAGGTCAAAGGAACCCTGAAGAGAAGGGAGAAGCCAGAAGATGCCGCCATGTACATGTGACAGAGGAGCCGAGGAACAAGGATCACTGGCAGCCAGTCCCAGAATACCAGCCTTTGTGAAGAAAGCATTGCCTTGATGATGCCTTGATTTGGATTTTTTCTTAGCCTCAAAACCATTAATTCATAGTTCCCATTGCTTAAGACAAACCATTGTGTGGTATTTGTTTGAGCAGCCCAGGAAAACTAAAACAGTGCCCAAAGTTTCAGTAATGTTGGTGCACTAGAGAAATTCCTTTGTTGGTTTTTCAGAGGGACTGAGAAAGTTTTTACCTTCACAGTCCCCCCGAGTTGGGCTCATGCTCAATCTTTCACTACCCTATACTCAACCTCTACCACTGGTGGTCTGCTCTGCAATCTTTCCTACCTTGGATCCTCTCACCCAGACAGTGGCTCTCTAAAGACACAGCCACCTTCTGTAACATCCCCTAAACTGAGAATTTTACCTGTCCTTGCTCTATAAAACTATGGGCTTAGAATCTTCCTCATTCAGACAGAACTCCCTCGCTCAGTTCTGCCAATTTTTACCACCTTTTTAACCATTTCTCAGCAGTATGAAGTCCATTAGGCTGTTCCATGGTTCAACCATTTTTTAAAATGAGACTGTGAGCAGTTCAGGCCACCCATTCTTGCAGAAAGGAAGGATTAGTGGGGCAAAGAACAAATACTATATCCCAAAAGTGGAATTCTCATACCTATTTACCCACCCACTCTTAGACACCCCCCTTATATGTTGAAAGATTTATTTATGTAATATCATAAAATAATCATTAAAGTAATATATTAAGAACATCAATGATTTCAATGTTTCCAAATCAAATGGTTGTTTTTGTAACTTATCTTATTTGGTTAGCAATGCTCAATAAAATTGACCACTGTCTCTGCTTTGAAAGACTTTCTTCTTTTGGCTTCTGTGACAGGTCACTCTCCTATTTTTCCTCCCATTTCACTGACTGTTTTGTTTTGTTTTTTTCATTTTTAACTATATTTTTATTAGATAAGATGTGAACTTACAAAACAATCATGCGTATGTGTGGAATTCTCATGCAACACCCTCCACCAACACACTACATTGTTGTGGAACCCCTCCCCCTTTTTAATAGCTTTATTGAAGTAAAATTAACCTATAAAAACTGCACGTATTTAAAGTGCATAATTTGATATGTTTGGGCTTATCTACATACCTGTAACATCATCACCACAATCAAGTTAATGAACATATCCATCATCTGCAAATGTTTCTTCTTACCTCTTTGTAATTCCTACCCCTTCATACATCCTCCTATACCCAAGCAAACTCTTCTGCTTTCTGTCACTATAGATTGATCTGAATTTTCTAGAATTTTACACAAATGGAATCATACAGCATGTGCTCTCTTTTGTCTGGATTCTTTCACTCATTAGGATCACATCCATGTTGCATGAATCAATAGTTCATTCCTTTTTATTTCTGAGTTGTGTGCTGTAGTATGGATATAGCACATATTGTTTATTTATTCACCTCTTGATGGGCAGTTGGGTTATTTCTAAGTTTAAACTGTTAAAAATAAAGCTGATATGCACATTTGTATACAAGCATTTGTGTGGACATATGCTTTTATATCTCTTGATGTAAATATCTAGAAGAGGAATGAATGGGTCATATGGTAGGCTTATGTCTCACTTAGGCTTCTTTATGATGGAGACAAGAGTGATGTTGCTGATTCAGCAGAAAGAGCACCTTTCAGTAAGCTCTGTGGGAAGATGGTTGGATCCAAAGTTAGGCTCACGAATGGGGTGCTAGTACCTTCAGTTCTCAGCTTGGGATTCTAAATTGTCACAATTCCTATGGAAAAAGGAAAATATTTCACAGTGTCTCTCACAATCTGGGAAGCATTAACAAAGAATTAAAAATCCAATTTCAAAAGGTGCTTGGGCATCCCAATGCTTCTCAGTGGACTCTTTTGTTGTCTAGTGGCCTCTCTCACAGCGCAAATCAAGCAGAATGGAGGGGAGACAGCAATCTTCTCTCATATAGCACATGTGAAACTTCCAGAACAAGTGGCTTATAACCGGATAGTTTTCCAAAAGTATAATTTACCATCCTTAAAACTATATATTTGTGCTAGGCTAACAAATTCTTGTGAACTTTTCATAACCCTTTTCTCATTTGATTCTCAGAACATCCCTTCAAAGGAGCCAGATTCTCCCCATTTTACTGTCATGTAGAGTGGAGTACAGCAAAATTAAGGACAGCATGGTACAGCAGAAAGAATTATTACTAAATTGGGTATTGGGGAGCAGAGTTCTAGTCATGGCTTTGTCATTCAATTACTATAGACCTTGAGCAAGCAAATCACCTAATCCTCCTGGGCCTCGGTCTACTCCTAAGTAAGGTAAAGATTCAGGGTGGGATCAGACTTTCTCAAAGTGTATTCTTAGAAACATTGGTCTTTCAAGGCCCTTAATAAAAAAAAAAGTGTAGTCAAACATGGTTGGGAAAAATGGCCTATTTTAATTCCCTCCTGGAGCATTCCAATGTAATTACCATATTAAAGGCTCTGAGAATCCCTACAGTAAGGAGCTCTGTATAACTTTATATAACCTACCATTTCCCAAAGTCATTTTCCCCAGAACACTTGTTCAGCTTAATCCTCTAGGAAATCACACCCCTAAGTTATTCTTGTTATTTTAAAAAGCACATTGAGGAAATCGAAATGCTCTAAATGATCTCTCAAACTCCTGGCAGCTCCCAAATTCCTTTGCCTTGAAAGATATTACTCATCCACATTTATAGAGCAAAGCATAGAAGAATGGAAAAGAGAAACTGGGTATACTAACTTCTTGTCCACTGCTTTTTCATGGTAAAGAAAGACTAATCAGATCTTCTGTGAGCTGCTTAGTGATGGGTGGCCTAAAGCTGCCACCACAGGCTGAAAAGCAGAAGTTGTCATGGCTGCATAGCCCCAGGACAGAATTTGCTGGTATTTATTGTTTCTTCTAGTCGCATTTACTTTACATAGGCAATACTTACATGCCTGAAGTTTCTGTAAATGTGCTGAATTATCTATTTAAAGTCATTAAAGGAATGCCATTTACACTTCCTGGTGAGCTGTGTTTAAACTGAAAGCTTTATTTGGAAATAGTGAGACTTATTTCACCCAAACAAAATAAAACATGGGGAATGTTGAATCACCAGCCAATTTCTTTTTTCAGTCTTTGCTTTAAGTCAAGACTACTCTGTTTCCCAAATCAGCAGGTGGAGACAGTTTCTGTGAAGTCTGTCTCAGACTCCCTCATTTAGAAATTTTCATGAACCAGAAAATAGTATCTAGAGAATCCAAAAGAACAAATGAGAGGAAGTGATCCCCTTATTTCTTACCACCTGTTCTGTCACTAAGACAGCAGGATCACACAGAGGTAGTTGCACAACTCTATTTTATAGGAAAAGCAAAAGTCAGTAATTTTCTCACTAGTCCTTCTAGTTTTACCTTTAATTTCTCTAGGACAATAAAAATAATGACATTCTGAACAATATAAAAATTGGACTTTTTCTAAATATCCTTATGACAGGACTGAACAATGAAACTCTTTCAGTGTCAAAAAATATGCTGGCAAGACCATTAAATATATTGAAATGTACATCTGTGTTAGAAGCACAACTGGTCTTTACGGTGTATTATTTTATACTAATATTGAGGGAGAAAAAAAATAAAGATGAAAAGCATATTGAATATAGAAATTGTAAACTTAAACTGGTTCAAAAAACAAGTCTACAAGGATTGAAACCCTGCCACTAATATGTTCAAGCTTAATGTCTGGGAACATCTGAAATGTGCCCTAAAAGACAACTCTGCTGGCTGATTTCAATCCCTTTCTCTAGCTTCAAACAAGTTTACTGAGATCCACATGTTGACTGAGATTTGATCTCTAAAATTGAAAACTAGATTTTTAAGAACATGGCAGAGATTCTCAATGCTTTTATCAAATTCTCCTTTCTGATGGTGTGGGGGCATATATATATATATATCCATTTCTTTCCCAAATCAACTCTACAAGATTTTAAATAGTAAATGGTTGGAGATAATTTTTATCATTTGGCAGTTCTGATGAAAGAAAGCTGAATTCTTTCACTGGATGATTCTGATTTCTGTTCACAATAATGAAATTGGACTCATTATTCTATTATCCCTTTTTAATATTCTAGGCTATTTTTGACTATTAAACCTGCATGCATTATCTTTAATGCAAAATAAATAATAACACCTCTCCTTTTCCCAGTCCCTTCTTTTCCCATCCTAAAAAGCTCTTGTTTCTCATTGCCATGGTGATGGTGCCACTCTGATATTTGTTTAAGTGAAAAACACTTTCATCTCATTGACTTGAAGACAGGTACTAGAGGGCCCAGAAATAGTAATTGAAAGCATCACCTGCTAGCTGGTATAATGGGCCCCTATTCTGTAGCTAAAGGACAGCACCCGTGTTAAGAATAATTGTCCTAATAAGAGTAATGAAAGGCACATTCTCTTTCACTCTAAGTTTTGTCTTATTTTCTCTTTCAATTGTGTTTTATTTTGTTATATTTTGGTTTAGAAAAGAGTAAGAGTGCCAGAAGTAAATGTTTAAGGCTGTAGTCATTTGTAGAAATATATGCTAGTGCAATTAAAGGGGATCTTTGGAGATAAAGAAAAGCAGGAGCCCTCCTTTGAGGGAATGTTCCCTTTCTCTCACAAGATGAGTGAAAAAAGAGAAGGGTACCATTTATAATCAAGGAGGGCACTCCCTAGGTTATACCTAGGTTTGTAGCTATGGGTAACCCATCTGAATGCATTCTGAGTTTGTGGCTGCTGTAAATACCGTGGTATCTTCACTCAGAAAGGCCCACAATTTTCCAGTTGCTACACAACTGGATGGTTGCCAGTTGTGCACAACTCTGGCATGTGAAGTCATAATAAGAAACAGTTCTGAAGAACTTCAGTTCACAAAGGTGCTATCCCTCATGATGCAACCACATCTAACTCTAAACATTAAGTTATGAGATTTAAGTGTTAAGAGATCATTTTTCGTATCTGGACTTTATTTTTCACCTGTGCTGCTGCTCATACCATCTCAGCAGAACAGCACAGAACCTAAAGAATGGCCTTTGGAAATCAAATACACTGAAATTCTAATCACCCTCAACTGACTCTTTGTATGATCTTGGCAAATGAATTAACATCTCTGACCAAAGTGAGAAACGTAATGGTTTTTATCTTAAGTCTGTGCTGGGGGTTGTCTTATAGAACTGGACCAGCAGAAAGGAGAGTTAGCTTTGCCACTGAAATGTATAAACATGGGAAAGTCCTCTCTGAGTCACAATATCCTTAGTGACCAAAAAGGGAGTTAGATGATGTCTAAGGTTTTTTACCTCTCCAAATTTGATGACTCTTCCTCTACTGTTCTTGGCTACAGAATAAAAATTGCCCCCCTTCTTAGCCAAATAAGATGAATTAGCTCAGTCTTTGAATTAGCTCAGTCTTTGAGAGCTGGAGACACAGCATGAAGGGGCATTGTGAGGAGCTTCTCCTCTGATGGCAGGTGCACACCAGTACTCATTGGGATTTATCCTTTTTCTCTTGCACAAAATATTATTTTAACAACTAATGAAAAAGAAATTTGTCAAACTCCAAACAAACAAACAAACAAACATCAAAAAACAAAGTGGGGAGGAAGTTTCCCAAGCCTTTCTTGGTCACATACCCATGCCAAAATCAGCCACAATAGCCCACACTGAGTGTGATGGAAATGATTGGATTCACAACCAGCTTCTTTTCTCAGACTTCTAATGATATCTGCATTCCTTTTTATTTCTCATTCTCACATAAAGATCATTCCAGTTCATTGCTTTTTTCTGTATATTTTGCATGTCTATTTATCCTTTAAATATGGAAAGAGAATCATTAAAACCTTTACAAACATTCCAGATGATTAGAAGATGCCTTGTTTTTTTAATTGAAAATGCACTATCTAAGCACACAGTTTACTCTTTTTCATCTCCTTCTTTATTAATTTACCTTTTAGTTGCATAAACGATTTATGCAACAATTCTTCTCTTTGGCTCCCACCTTCCACAAAATATATGAAAGTATTGCAAGTACATATCCACAGACATTTTATATGCTCCAGGGGAATTAGTCAAATATTTTAAGATTTCAATGTAGTCAAAGAATAGTAAACATTATGCAAGGAAGAAAAGTCCCAAAGATAGCTAGGAACTGACTGATCTGCAGATAACCCAGGCAAGCGAGAGAAAACATGTGCTTTCTCTTATGCAGGGCCTTGTCTTCTGAAAAGTTGCATGTAAATTATATCCTTAAAGGTTGATTTAAACTTTCAGTCCACTGGAATGGCATTAGAAATTTGAGCATACATTTTCTTTACAGACTAGTGCTGAAGTAGAGATTGCAACCCTGATTGACTCATTAATATTTCCACACATGCACTTGATTTGAAAAGTTGAGAATGCATATCACTTAAATTTAAGAAAAATATCATGGCAATATCACTGTCTCTCATTCAAAGTAAAGTAAGTATATTCTAGGTCAGTGACTTTTAAGTGTTTTTGATCATGATCTACAATATGAAATGCAGACTACTCAGCAGCCAGATACATACACATACACACATAGATAGACACACATATATGCTATATATACACACATACCTATATATATATATATATATATAAAACATAAGTCATAAAGCAATATTTATCTTGTATGTATGATATATTCTGTACTTTCTCTTCTTTTTTATTCCATTTTTTTTTTTAAATTCTTCTTGCAGTTCACTAAAATGATTTTGTAACTTACTAATATGTCACAATTCTTGGTTGAAAAACACAGCTGTAGGTAACTAGTTGGTCAAGACAAAACATGAAGTAATTACATAAATAACTTTCAGAAACTGAGATTTGGAATATTAAAGGCCCAAACCAGGCAAGTCATTCAGGTCCATATGGCTAGTGAAAGAGATGAGGATAGAAGGTCCCATGAGCATTCTCTTTAGCTAACCTAAGTTAGAGCCTTGCCCATGGTAGGCACTCAATACATAGTTGTTAAAAGACTGCATCCCTGGTCATACATTGTTTAGCCATTTATCTGAACCTTGGAGGTAATTTCTTATGGTCTCAAGGCAGCATGTGATAACCATGCTGTCCAAGCGTCAAGTCTTGGAAAGAGTGGCTAGAAAGGACAGAAGTGGGCAGGTTTAGTTGTTAAGGAATAGCAGAAGAGTGGGGCTGATATGGAAGTCCTGATTAGTCTGGAATCATGGCAAAGAATCATGGCTAGGACAGGGAAATCACACCTGCCTTATAACCCAGGTAAGGAAGTAGGATTAGTATGGGCAGGTCCTCATGATATTTAAATGTTAAGAGACAGACACCAGAGAGTTTAGCTTTAGCTCTCTCCCAGACTCTGACTTTCTGAGTAACCCTAGGTAAGCCTCTGCACTTCTCTAGCTTCATGCTCCTCACTGATTCTAAATTCTTACCCTATTTTGTCATTTTAAAATCTGAGATATGAGTCCAGGCATAGAGCAAAGAGGAGCTGGGTCATTCTCTGGAAGATCAGACTTCAGAAACACAGGCCAGGGGTGAAGATTAGAAATATTAGACAACAGAGACAAGAAATGGGCCCTGAAGGTCAAATTACAAGGGAGTCAAAATACAGCAAGAACAAGAGCCAAGAGCAAGAAAACTGTGCCCAAACTGACCCAGTTACTAAAACAAGTCAACTGAGGGCAAGGGTGAGATTTAACCAACAGGAAGAGCATTGCAAATGGGACATGCCTCTAAGGTGGGCAAAGAGGAAGAGGAAGATTCATGATGTTCCCATCTGAGCTGGCCCAAAGAAGGAGGAGCATGATCTCTGCAGGACATAGTGAATTATTCACAAAGAATTTCAAACACCAAAATATGGACTACGTAGAAGTGTGCTCTTTAAACAACCAGTGACTGACTTTTTGAAAAGCATTCTTTTGTAGGATACTGGAATATGTATTGCTTAAATTACAAATGCAGATTTTTTTTTCTTTATACATGTGCTTAAAGCATATAAAACTTGGACCACCTATTATGGAGATTAATTGAGCCAACAGTATGGTTGAGGAGTTCTTTGGTTTATTTGTTTATTCACCAAATATTAATTGAGAACCTGTTACTTTCTGGGGCACTGTATTAGCCTTGAGGCCAGAAAGATTGAATAATATTGAGCCTCTATCTTCAAGAATTCATGTTCTAATGGGGAAGATGAAGTTATAAATAGAATAATTGCAATACAATGTGATAAGTGCTTTAATAGAGATAAGACGTGGTTAATATAAATGAAAACCAAATAAAGCACATTGATCTCTTCTAAAAAGAGGGGAATTCTGTTCATGTAAAATATTATTATTAAACTGTATTATTCTTCAGTTCCCTAAACGATATTTGAAGATAATGTCCTGCTCTTTTCTCTTCCAGCCCCATTAGTTTTCATTTTTGCTCTTCTGGTGTGGGTATGTGCCTGCGAGCATATGCAGCCTTCATTCTGTGGTTTTGCCTCTACTTCCTGTAAAGGTGTCAAGAATGTTTACAATTAATATAGAAACTGTAGTTAATATCTTAAAACAGCAAAATGTTTTCTTTTTCCCTACCAGCCCTAGTCCCCTTTTGGAAAAATTGAAAGGTGTTAATGGAAACAACAGAGCAGGGAATAGTTATGTGGAAGGAATGAAAACCAGGATGGATGACAGTAACGATCATAGCTAATATTTTTTGTGTGTGTTTTTACTCTGTGCCAGAAACTGTCCTAATTCCAATACATGTTTTAATTCATTAAATCCTAACATCAACCGCATGAGATAGATACTTTCGCTATTTCCATTTTAGAGATCAGGAAGCAGAGGTTAATTAACTTGCCCAAGTTAACTTAACACAACCAGAAAATGCAGAGTCAGGAGCTGAACCCAACTGCCAGGCTGCAGACTCCGCAATTTTAATGACTGCACTAGGCTTTACTGAAAAATGTTACTCCTCTCATTTCTTTTTCTTAGAAAATCCTGAAGTGATATTCATGTTAAATATCTATTGACAGAATGGAATACAGCTAGCAGGAGAGGGAAATGAAAGAAAAACACTATGTAACGCTTTGCTGCTGCTTCTGCAGTTTTTACTCCTTATCTTTTCTTGTAGGTGGTATAAATCAAGAAAGGACTGGCATTTTTAAGAATAGTAAATGTCTACTTAATATCTATGCTTCCAGGTTTGTATGCTTTCTTTGGTAGAAATCTTCCTACGCACCACCCCCAAGCCAAGTGTAAGAGGGAGAATAGCTTTCGACTTTTGTATTCTGCCGGAATAATACAGTTAATTTAGAATAGGTCACCTTAAAAGAAATAACCATAATGCTAGTTGTGTTTCATTCTGTTCATGTTCATTTTCTCCATAATCACAAATGTTAATTAAATAGCTGCATTATCTCAACTTTGTTGGTGAAGAAACCCGAGGTACCAGGCAGTTAGGTGACTGACCCATCACGGGGAGGTTGTTGTCACTTTGCAGTGGGGAGGGAATGAAATAGATGGGGTCTCACCAATATCTTATTGCTCTGAGTCAAAAGAAGGCCCTTTCCTTTAACTGGTAATAAAAGAGTTTTAAAAAACTGGTATATACACACCCATCTGAGATGCGTTTGCATGTACCACCGCTGTGTTACCAGCTTTTCCAGGTAACAATATGCAGTTCTCTTCTGCTTTGCTTCCTCTGCTCTTGGCTTCTTATCTAGGTGTGAAAACAGTTGTGCCCTGACACCCTTCCTTGGTTGTTAGTTTCTAGGAGCCACTTGAAGTCCATGATGCCTGACAGTTATTTATGTTCTTTAGAACTGGAACAGGCCTTGGAGATCATTCAGTTAACTTATCTTCCCCCATTCTATCAGTCAAAAAAGTTGAGACTGGAGCATCTGCTGCAAAAAGTAGACCTCTTTCCCCTGATCCCCTCAAGTGCTGACAGTAATTATAGGAATACTGTAGGGCTCTCAGGAGGCCTCTGGGCTTTCATCTGTCCTTTTTACTTTCTTCTCTCTAACACCAAATATCATGGGGAAGTTTCCTAACCAAGATGATCCTGCTAATGAAAAAATTTTGCCAGCTAATGGGAGTGACTTCCCTGTGATAAGAGCACTGCATTTAAAATCAAAGACTACGGTGTAGAGTGCCTTGGTCACCATGTGGTCTTGTGATCTTGGGCATTTGGTTTAATTTCTGTGAATTTCAGTGTCCTCATCTGCAGAGAGAGGATCATTTCCATTATACATACAGGGCTGTTGTGAGGACTTAATGAGATAATAACCACAAATAGCTAATAATAACCATGAAGACTATCATATGTTTTTATCTCCTTAAAATCTGTCATTTATTTTTCATTGCCCCTATGATAAAGTCCCATGTCCTTACTGTGGCCTCCACGACCTTGAATGATTTCTATTACCTGCCTTTCTGGCTTTATCTGCCCTCTTGTTCTATTAAGTCCAAGTGTTCTAGAATTCTTTAAATTCTTCTAAAAGTCTGTGTTCTCTCCTGTTTGGGGGCCAGCTATTTTCTCTGCCTAAAATTCTCCCCTCTTCCATCCCTTTACCCAGCTACCTCAGCTATTAGGACTCAGAAAATGTGTTGCTTCTTGGTGTCCCAGGCTTGGTTGGGTCACCTGCTCTATATCCCCAAGGTACCATTCTACTTTTTCACAGTGCTTGTCATTCTCCTATCTGTTTACCATCTCTCCTCCACTCTAAATTGTAGGTATCTGGAAGTTAGAATCCAGGATTGTCCTCTAAACTTCTGTATTGCCAACACCTCATGAAATATCTTGACACCTAGTGTCAGGATATCTGTTGATGCTTTGATTAGTTATGTATACATATAAATGTAGTTTTACATAAATATTAAAAGATATTAGACAAATTGTAGTTGGCAACCTTCTAATTGTCACATATACCTATAGAGTAGGACTGAATTAGTAGACCTGACTTATATAAGTTAAATAAATGATTGTTGAAGGTCTCTGACAGCTGTTGGTAAATGCTCTTCTTGCTGTAGCAACTACTAACCACAAAGGCCATCATTGCATTAATTTTTCCACTTCCAGCAAAAAAATTAGAGTTTAGGTCTCTCAGACATTTCCATGTCCTGTGTATTAATGAGTTGGACTCATTCTACTCCAACTTCTAAGTCCATGGAAAATCTCATTCAGCAACACTGTCCAACCAACCAAGGGGTTCATATGACTACATCCCAGGTCCTATCTCCTTTAAACTGATGGCTTCAAAATAATAGGAGTGTATGTCAATGTAAGCTCCAATCATAGGTCAAGTCATATTCCAGCAACTTTGTCCTTTTATCAGTTTATTTTAAGACTGATATGAAATATGACAAATGTTGCTAGCAGTCTACATTGTGGCTATGTCATTGTGCATGATTTCATTCAGTAAGAATATTTTTAATATGCATCATAGATTGCCTAATGAAATGATCCTTTTCTACCCTTATTATCTACATAGAGTTGAATTTCATATGAAGGAATACAAAACTTTGTAGTATATTGGATATTTATGAAAATAATTCAGTTTCCCAGAACCATTTACTTGGGTTTAATATGATACTGGTTTGGGGTGTGATTTTCATGCTTATGTTTCACTCAAATTTAGCAAATTTTAATGCTTTGGGCTCCATTTCCCAGTCAAATACATGAATTGCAGTTAAATAAATTAAGTGAAAGTTTATTTAAACATTTGGTGTCTTTGTAGCCAAAGAGATTCATGTGGACTAATTGAACAATTGGACTTACAAGATACTAGATGAATCCCTCCAAATGCATGATTGTTGTATGCTGCCTTGTCACCAAGCCCACCCCCTGCAACCTCCTCACCATTCCACCAGATGGATAGATTGATCCTGAACTTAACTTTTGCTAGTGCATCAACTATTATGTTACCTAGGCACCTTGGGTTGCTCTGCTTTCAAAGAAAAAGCAGAAAGCATTCAAAGGAAAATGATAGTTAAAAAATATATATAAGTATGGAGACTCTTTTCATGTGAACAGCCACATCTCTGAGGGATCCTCCTGAAAAGCAGCCTGTTGTTAGTTGGCATGACCAGGTTATTGAATACTGAATCCATGTTTCCAGAGGGGCGTGTGTGTGTGTGTGTGTGTGTGTGTGTGTGTGTGTGTCTGCCTGTCTGTCTGCACTTGGATTTCTAAAAGTAATCATTCAGATACTCTGATTTATCTCTTTATATATAATTTTAGATCTTCTTCTCTGATTATTTGAAACAGTTTTGCTAACTTGGTGAAAGCAAGGCATAGTTATGTAAAATGTCTTTTCCTTCAATTCAGAGACTTTTTATTTATAGAAAATTTTTAAAGATAAACTTAATTTACCTTTCAAATAGAAAATATTTGCTAGTTAAATATCTCTGGGAACACTTTCTTTCCCTAATAAGGGTTGTGTTCACACAAGATAAAAACCACAAAGGAAGATGTTAGCAAAAAAAGAAAAAAATATATTAAAAGCAAAAGAAAACCTTTTCTCAACTGGCATTTTTGTGACTGTGCTCAATTTTGACTACTAGACCTTTTCCATGTAAGCGCCTCTCAACTCAGCTGTTTTTCTGCTTCTGTCTTAACCCCACCTGCCTTGAGACTTTCTTCCTTTGTGATGCCATTCCAACCCTCTCCTCCCTCTACACCAGGCAGAGACTTCCTCTGGGCTCCCACAGCATCTTTTCTCTCCTGTGTTACATCATTTTGCTATTTGTATTATTTTCTGTTTTCATGTGCATCTGCCTCTCTGGGATTTGAGCATCTTGAGGACTGGAAGTGGCTTTTTTTCAAATTTGTATCACATGCTTATAACAGAGACTGGTACTTAATGGGCTCTCAAATTGAGCATCTTAATACATGTTAGATGAATAAGTGAAAGAATTAATTATTTGTATTTATGGAACTCTCTGAATTCTGACTTGGTTATCGTTTCTAATTTGGTGTCACCTATAAATTTTATAAGCATTCTTTCTCTGCTACATTCATGCCATTGATAGATATAGACATGGGCAAAGAAACAGATATAGATATGGACATGAAGATGGAAGTGGAGATATACATACACAGAGAGAGAGAGAGAGAGAGAGAGAGAGAGAGAGAGAGAGAGAGAGGGAGAGGTTCCATGACACATTTTGGGAAGCATCCCTTCAGTCTACATTGCATCCTTGATCAATGCAAATTATTGGTGGGAAGGGGTGTTTAATGTTTCAAATAATCAGACAACTATTAGTCAGCTACTAGTATCCAGAACACAATCTCTGTCTTTTCCATATGTTTTTTCATATGCTTGGCTGAAATAGATACATAAGATCTGAAGTCTTCCCCTGATTTCCTGCTTTATAGAAAACAAACTGTTTAATTCCATCATAGCTAGTAATAGACTCTTTCTTTCATAAGTTCTCATAACTAACCTATCTTCCAGTGCATTCAAGAATTGTGCCAGAAATACACATAATTCCCCAATCCATAATTTTTCCCATTTCTTAAAATTGGGATTTTGTCCCACTTTAATTCTCTATGATATAATGTACATTCTTGCAATAAAATCTTTCTGGGCATGGATATTTTAAGACATTTAAATTGCCCAGGTAATAATTTACTACCACCTCATCTGCCAGAACTTTAATTCATTTTTACAATGTTTATCCTACTCCTTCGACTAAGAAGATTTAGTTTCTTGCTAGAGAAGATGGATGAAACACAGGAATTGAAAATCCTGGCTTCCTTCTTTCACTTGTTCCTTTGTCACTATCTTTTCTAAACCACAAGCTTTTCTGAATAAACCTCACAAATGCAAGAACCTTTTCTTATTGATTTTACAGCATTTCATGAACCTGAAGCTCATTCCCACCTTAAGTCTTCTTGATGCTATGTTTGCATGGTCACAGTACATTTGGTATTTATCTATCTTTACATGTCTCTCTTTTCATCTTTTATTGCATGCCTTTTAAAATATGAACATGAGCTTTTTGTGGTATTGTATTAATTTAGTCACAACCTTCTTTATCTGAAAACTGATTCAAATTTTAATTTCTATAATTTCTTATTTCCTTTAGCCAAAATTATTTTTAACAATTCTGATTTGAGTTTTGAGGGGGGAATTCTATGCTAAATCTGGATACAAATTTACTTTCTTGAGAAACTTAACCTTGTATGTGGGTCTAGCTTTGTTTACCTCTGGCAGAGACTTGATGGCACTCATTCCGTACCCCGCCTTGTTAGGTTCCTCAGGTTTTACAGAGTGTCAATGCTTCCCTCAGCTGTCCTACTTGTTATATACCCTATACAAGCCTGTTTTTATGTGGGAACAGAAAAAAGCTTCCTTCCAGATACTCTTCATGAAGTACAAATTCAAATTCAGTATCCTTTCATGCTTTTCAAGACTGAAAAGAGGAAAACAATCATTGTGAAGAGTTTTGCAAGGTATCCATTCTTATAGATAAGCTATATTTATCCCTGGATCAAACTTACATGCATTGTTTTAATTAAATTCTATTTTGATATAACATCATGTCTTTAAGGAACATCATAAGAAACATCCCAAATTCATTGATTACTTAATTTAAGGATATTGTTGAGTCTCTTGTTATATTTCTATGTCCCCCAGATAAGCTACTTCTGTATT
Organism: Cabassous unicinctus; assembly: GCA_029593785.1. NCBI lineage: Eukaryota > Metazoa > Chordata > Mammalia > Cingulata > Chlamyphoridae > Cabassous > Cabassous unicinctus. The sequence continues at coordinate 9,360 of JAQZBX010011037.1, read as the reverse complement.
CTGTGTCTAGAAGAGTTATGACTTTCCTATAAACTTGTAAAAGACTGTTTTCCTCTTACCAGGAAAGATTAGATCCAAATTTGTGGCTCTCATTAAAAAGTGTGCAGTACTTTCAGTGTAATTTTTCTGTAAATAAAAATCTAAACCTTCTCTAAAAATAAATTTTAAAAAATGATAAACTCTCCCCCCCACCCAAAAAAAAAGTGTGCAGTATAGGAGTTCATGTTGTGCATTTTAAGAATTAAATTCATTTTGGTTTCATACCTACCCATATTTGCTATATCTACATCTTTGTAAATCATCTCAAATTCTTTTTGGCATTAGGTAAGAGAAAAAAAAAAAAGATATAATAAAATTTAAAAACATTCTTGCATTCCTTCATCCTATTACAAAATCACAATGGCACTTTCTCCAAAGGTCCTCATTGCTTCTGCTAGCCCAATCCAGGTTTTTGTTGGTTAGAACTGAAACCAGACTAACATATTCCCTTGTTGATTCTTCTACCTTCATCAAGTCTTGTCAAGAATTTATCAGATGCTCCACTTTTGGTACAATGAAATTTTCAGCAGAAAGTACAGTTTATTGAAGATTCTCATCATTCCTCTATTTACCTGTGTGTTAGTCCTATAATCTGTATCCCATATGTGTGGTGCTCCCATAACATCACTTCAGATTGTTTTTCTTTCATTTTTTTCATTTTCAACTAATTATGTGTTATGGAGTAATTAGAAAACTAGAAAGAAAACAAAACAATTTACTTCTTTAAAATGCGCATTTTGTATCTTTGTTTGATGTTGGCTTTGGGGAAGAGTCTAAATATTGAATTCACAAAGCATATTCTATACAGCATCTTAAATGAGCACAGCATTTAAATAAGTTTTCTTAATAATCCAAATGGTTTGTCAATTCTGAAATAGTCAGATATTAGGATTAGTCTGATCTCATTTTTCTCCTTAAAATTAGGTAAGTTTAGGGGGCAGATGTGGCTCAAATGGTTGGGCATCATCTCCCATATGGAGGGACCTGGGTTCGATCCCCGGGACCTCCTGGTAAATATATATATATATATTAGGTAAGTTTAATAGAGTGGCAAGAATCTATAAAGTACATGGGCAGTGCCTAATAAAAGAAAACAGACCAATATACCAAGCCCTCAATATTAATGCTTGTACTTATGAATCTTATTCCTGTAAAATTGAAACTTAGCTTAATAATTTCTGTTGCCTAAAAGTTGCTTTCTTAAAACCTCTTTGTTACTCAAATGTGGCCTCTGTTTAAGCTAAACCCAACAAATAAGCTCACTACCTTCCCCCTGGCATGGGGCATGACTCCTGGGGATGAGCCTCCCATTGCTAAGAGATTTCAAAGTGAGTCAGTAGGTCATTCCAGAGATTATGCTTACGTATATATCAGGAGGATCCCACTAACTGTCTCAATAAATAAAGCCTCAAACAGGGGTGTTCCTGAGGGCTCTAGAGACTTCTGGACACTCTAGGTTAGTCACAGAAACCCATAAAATCAGCACTCCATTGGTGGGCCTTATCTTGGAATTTTTGATAACTTATTTTCCCAATGTAACAGAGTTAGACTCATTTACAATTTCCCTACACATGCTTCTTCCACCCCTTTTATTTGAACCTATAATTAGCACTATACCCATTAAATATATATCCCAGAGACTTAAACCTTTGGTATGTTCATATGCCAGTTGAGTCCTGAATCTCAACAGAGTTACAGCCAACACCTACTCTCTAGTTCATCAGACTCACCCAACACAACAAAAAGATGATGCTGGACAATCCCCATCCCCAAAAAACAAAGAGTATCTACAACTACAAGCAAAACAGTTTCTTCCATCTGTGCCATAATATCTAAGCCCCCTCTCAGTCTGAAGCACAGTGGGCATCACCATCCCAAAATCCTCAAGACTGAGGACTGAACAAACATAATGGAGGAATACAACCGTGGACCAAAGTAGACATTATGATTGTAGTAATGGAAGAACTTGTAACATTGATATAAAGGTAGTGGTTACCAGAGGTTCTGAGGGGAGGAGGAGAGAAGAATAGGTGGAACATAGGACATTTTCAGGGCATTGGAATTGTTCTGCATGATATTGCAATGAAAGATACAAGACATTGTACTTCGTCAAAACCCGTAAAATTGGGCAGTGCAAAGTGTATACCACAGTAAAAACTATAGACCTTTGTTAGTAGCAATGCTTCAATATTTATTCATCAATTGTAACAAATATACCACGATAATGTAAGATGTTATTAATCGGGGAAAATGTGGAATAATGGGAATCCCCTACATTTTCAGTGTAGCTTTTCTGTAATCTAAAACTTCTTTTAAAATGAAGTTTATTATATCAAAAAATAGGTAAGTTTATTTATACATGAAGCATGCTCTCTCTTTCATACTTTAGGAGAATTAATATTTGATTTTAGAGATTTCTATTAGGTACAATCCCTATTCCCATTAATTATCTGCATTGAGGCAGCCGTAGTTCAGACTTCCTTGAAAATCTTCACACTTCCCTCAGTCTGGGCAGGAAAAGAAAAAGGAGTCAGAGAGAAGCACAGAAAAAGAAAAGGGAACAAATCAAGGGAGCAGTCCTGTATATAATTGTGTAATGTTGATGCCTTTGCCTATTTATAGGCCAGCTCTGAAGACAAGTCCCAACAAGAAGCTCGACAATGCTTTTTACTCATTGGAAACATCATTGGACCACAGAAGGAGAATGAGAGACAAGAGTCATTTGAGTGAAAGTGTCTTCATAAATATATCTTTTGAATGTATATTAGTATAAACGTATCTGCATCATTGTAGTCATCTCATAGTCAACCTTTTAAAAACTGAGAGAGAAAATCTTGTTCTACTAATTGCTACTCTTATTGTTGTAAGACAGTAGCCAAAATGTGTGGCTAAAACTTGTGGTTTCAGGGTCAAACTTAGCACTGGATGTCTTTGAGTTTGGACAATCAAACCAAGCTTTAAGACTGTTTGAAATTGTGAAGTAACAATCTTATGAGGAATCAAATGATAAAAAATTCAGTGGAAGTGAGAGTTGGCTCATGTATTTTAAAGGCAGATTTGACTTGAACATATTAGGGGCAAGGTGAAGCTGTTGGTGCATATAAGATGGCTACTAAAGAAATAAAGCAAGAGCAACCTTCTGTTTTCAAACCTAGCAGGATGACAACTCTGTCTCTAATGCCTATACCTGCTGCAGGAAAATTTACAATGAGAAACAAGAGGACCACAAAATATATATCTGAATTATTTTCTCTAAATTGCATCAAATGATACAAATCCTCCTCAAAAATGGATGTCAAAATCTCCCCAGAAAGGTCTTTCTGAATGTTAATTCAATAGAGATGACTTTTAAATAGCTTTATTTTCTAATTTGTTGTCATAAAAATAAGGCAAGTACTACAGGCAAGATTATTAGTATTTATTACCTGTATCACCTTAACTATATTTGTTTATGATTTATTAAGGTTCTGGCCTGTATAATTCAATCTGAACAACAACTTTATGGAGACTTTATTGAACTTTTCTAAAACAGACATTTTGGTATATGTCACGGTTGGGCAGTTTGATGTAATTATGAATTCCAAAAATATAATTGGATCATGCTTGTAAACTGATCTGTTAATCTGGGCATGATTGAGTTATGATTGGGGCGTTGTCTGGGCCACGTCACTAGGGCATTGGGCCCCACCCATTGGTGGCTGTGGAATCGAATATAAAGGGCAAGGCAAGGAACAGAGTTGAAGCAGTCTTTTGAGAAGCAGTTTTGATGTTGGAAAGAAGGCCCCAGGAGAAGTGAAGCAAGCTGTTCGCCTGATTGTCTACAGCTGACCTTGTGGAGGAAACAGGAGCTAAGCCTGGAGAGAAATGCAGCCCGGGGAAGAGAGGAACCCCAGAAGCCTGAACCCTGGCAAACGCCAGCAGCTGTCTTGCTCCAACACGTGACAATGGACTTTGGTGAGGGAAGAAAATTATGCTTTATGGCCTGGTATCTGTGGGCTTCTACCCCAAATAAATACCCTTTATAAAGACCAACCCATTTTTGGTATTTCACATTAGCACCCCTTTGGCTGACTAATACAGTATAGCATATATATTGCAAACTTGCCAGCTCAGTTTTGGAATTTCTCTCATAGATACCATTCATTTTAATTGCTGCAGAAAGATTTTTTTAATATTTAAGACAAATTTTATTTCTAGATTATGCCATCATGGCCCAAAAATCTCTGGATCCCAGCATATTACTAGGACAAATTCAAACCCAAAGTGGGATGTTGTACCTTTGCCTTTGAGTGTGCATGGACATGTATCTGGGAGGTATGTGTGTGTGTGTGTGTGTGTGTGTGTGTGTGTGTGTGTAGGCTCTGTTGATACTTTATTTAAGCATTTTTGGATGTGGTATTTTGCCTCATACAGCATCAGTTTTAATCCATTTGCATGAGATATGGAAGACTTCCATAAATTGTTGGCAAGATAATGAAAAATACAGCTCACAGGTGGGAAAGGTCACACAACTTATTTTCCAAACCATAATAAAATACAGTTTCCTCCAATTAGGAAACCAATAGTTTTAAAAAGCTTTCCTTATTCTTTCTGGAAATGAGCACATGCAATACTATGCTACTGTAAGAAGAAATGAAATTGGGACACATGATAACATGTATGAACCTTGTGCTAAGTAATTTAAGCCAGATGCAAAAGGACAAATGATGTGAATTAAATGTGAATAATAAACACATGGATTTAAAACCTAGACTATAGATTATTAGAAGATAGGATGAGGACTGAGAAGATACTGATGCCTAATATGGGTAGAATTTTCAATTAGCTGCAGAAGATTTTAACTTTCTTGTTGAGTTACAGTTTCTAGGATAGCTATCACTGCTGTTTAAAGGAATGAGTTTCTATCTAGTGCATACACTGTAGTTAATAAAGCATGATTGTATCCATGGTGATTAAGGCCATAAAATGCAATATGCTATTAAATTCAACAGCTCATGTAGATACAAGGTCAAAGTTGAAAAATTAAGCACGCAGAAGCCCCCAAACTCTAGTATTATAAGCTCTAAGACAAAATGCACTATGCATTTCAAAAATAAATTCCATATATTATGATAAGCATTTACCACGAAAGGAAGAGAGTAAATACAAAATGTGAATTTATATATGTAGGAGTCTACATGAATAGAGAATCACATAATAATAATATGGGGGGAAAAGTGTTTTGGCTTGCTAAATGCTTGGTTTTAATGCTGCTTGAATCCATTATTCACACTTTTTGTTGTTCTACTTAGAAAAAGTCAGTGTTCAATTGGAGAGGAAATGTACCAAAGATGTTGCAGAATTTTCAGATATTAAAAATATTTTCTTACAGTTAATATTTTTAAAATATAACTTAGTTGAAAGAGTGTACTTCCATCTTCTGTTTGCCCAGCTGCCATCTTATCAAATGGAAAATTCTTAATCTCATCTTCAGGAGAAACCTCCTCCATCCTGACTAATTAGCCTGGATCTCACTCAGCTTTCTTCTATATCCTAAGAGAGTGATGATCAAATCCACGATGCACTCAGAAATTATTGCACCATGTTTTGTTTTGTTTCATTTTTTGTGTCCCATAGGTAAAAGCTTTCTTTTTTATTTTACAAAACTCCATGAGGAAGCAGGGCATTTCATGGGTCTCTCAGCCTGGGCAGCATTTTCAACCATTGTCTTCAGTGAATAATGCACTTTTAGGTTCCTGGGTTGTCAGTGATAGCTTGGAGCCTACAATCTTCTGGTTTGGATTATTTCCCCCAAATCATATTACCTTACATTTACTCTCACTGAACAACGCTCATAGGCTGATGTACCACATTCCTGCCCATTCAACCAGCTCACAGAAATCTTCCTGAATGCTGTCCCTGTCATCTCAGCATTTACCCGCCACAGCTTACTATCACGTGAGTATGTGGAGCTTTCACTACATATAACCTCTTCCATTTCATTTTGGTAATGCTGGAAGGAATATTGGTTCCAGCACAGATACTTTAGTGCAGGGTTGGTGAGAGGGGCACAATTTTGAGTTTTTTTGATTCAGAGAAATCTTTTTTTTTTGTCTTCCCATTTGTCAGGAGAAGCAGGAAATTCTTCAGGCGCATCTGCCTACTTTTTTGCATCTGTGGGCTCAAGGCTGTAGGCGTACTTGTGTTAGACTCTGACAATAGACAGTTAAGTGCCTCGAACTGCAGGAACTTTGGCCCAGCTGATCTTTTTCCTAGATTTTGAACTCTTTGTTTAGACTAAAGTGTGATTGTGGGAAAAGAGTCACTATTTGACTATTGAATCAAATAGTTATGTGGATTCTGAATGCCACTTCCTATCTGAACATGAGTGAATTATTTAATTGAGTTTCTTTCCCTATCTGCAAAGTGGAGATTGTAATACCTATAATACAGGCTTTTTGAAGATTTAATGAAATAGTATATTGTTTATCATAGTGTATCGTATTGTATACAATTGTGTACCAGAAGCCTCAGGATATTTTATTCCTTCTTTGCATCATTTCTTATAACTGCCTATCCTTTAACCAGTGTCTAATAATTTTTTCTCCTCCCCATCTCCCACAGAGGCCTGTTCTCCTTTATTATGCTTATCTGACCTCTTAGTCTCAGCTTTCCTAATTCTGTCATCTACCAGGTAACTCCTGTCAGTGTGGCCTAGTCTCTAACAAAACTTCTCCCTCCTTTCGTAAACTTTTACAATAAAATGACTTTGAAAGCACCCTCAGAAATAGGTTTTAGAAATTCTCTGATTCTCTCTGGAAAACAGACTTGCCTATTTTTTTAAAAAAGAGCATTCACATCGACTTTTTGGCAGTGTTTTCCCCTTACACTATCACCAGAAAATATTTGTTGACCAGAACACTCCTGCCCAGGTGCTGGAGCCTGGGGAAGGCAGCACAGCAGTGGCCTTTGACATGTTATTGACATGAAGACTTAGGAGCAATTTTGGATGGGGCTGGAGTGTTCCCCATAATGGCCAGAGTTAGAAATAATCTAAGGTCAGATCAGTATTTTTAGCAGAGGTGAGGATTTGCAAACCGAAAGTCAGTACCTAAAAGAAAATTTATATAATTAGAAGAGTCCCTAGCACCAGGCCAGGAGGCAAGGACATCAGCTAAAGGTTGGAGTTGAGAACAGATTGCGATTAAGTAATAGTGTTACTTAATCTGCAGGCTCTGGATGAGTCTAGGACATGAGGGACACTTGTCCTCAGTGCGTCACTTGGTGGCACAGAGGAAGTCATCGGGAGCTGCATTAACTGAGACACAGCATGATATGCCGCGTCCTCCATAGTATGCAGTCCAGCTGGGGAGACTGGAAACGTGGGCAGATATCGAAGAGTAAGTTATGGGGCATCTGTGGACCTTTCATGCACTGGCATAAATTCTCAAACCAAAAAAATATATATATATATTCTCTAGTGATAAGAAAATGTTTTAGTTTGGGTTCCTCCCTAATCAGACCCTGAGAAAAGTATTTGGGTACAAGCCAATTAAGGGTCCATTCCTAAGTACGTGAGCAACTGAGGCTCAGTCCTGCTGAGTGACTTCCAAAGAACCATGTCGAACATGCCTCAGAACTGTCCCACCAAGAGGCAAGGAAAGTGCAGGATTTACCCACAAATGCCCATTTTTCCATGGTTGAGGATCACTCTGGTAGGTATTAACCTTCATGCTACTGACTTGCACTGCACACAGGGAAAACACTCCTCTGGCCAAAGACAGCAGGCAGAGAAACCCAGGTGCTGGAGCTGGCGAGGTATTGTCCATGGAAGCCACTGATGACTTAAGGGTGGGGCAGAGACAGTGCCTGCAACACAGGCAGAGTGTAACTAGCTGCCTCGGACTAGCTGAGTACACTGAAGGGTTTTGTTCAAAGTCACTCATATAAGAAATATATGATTTTGCCACATATTGGTCATACAATTTCAGAATCCTATAGAGAAATTATGTGCATGCATTTCTGTCATCTCCACTAAAATAAATATTACGTGAGGACAGGAACTAGCATTTATTTTATTTGTCCCTTCACCACTTGCCAGAATGCTTTGCTGAAATGAACTGAATTAAATTTTAGTGAAATTAAAAGGCAACTTCTCCATAAGATTCTTTTTTTCTCTCTCAAAAACCAGACAATTTGCTAATAGTAACCCTCTTCCCTGTGTCTATTTTTGCAATGCCTCCAATCCCAGTGGACCCAAATACACCAAATTGGCAATTAATGTACAGTGCATGTAGCATACTTAGAATCTTCTTAGCTCACCATAGGAGTGAAGCCACTGGGATAGAACATAACAGCTGTTCACCAGCTACAGTAACACAACATAAAAATTCATGATGAATAACCCAACTTTCATGTGCCTCCCACATAACACGTTGCATATTTGCCATCTCAGAGTCTCCTCTAGATTACAATTGGACTTCTTTGTCAAGAGTGCATATTAATATTCTTAAAGTAATAATTTCAGGAAGATAAAAGCAATTCATATTGTCCTTTAAAATCTAGCCAATTAGAACTGGAAGTGTGAGTGACAGTCCACAGAGAACCTACATGTTTATTATGAAACCAAATGCCCAATTAACAGAAGCCTGTGCTTTGGAGGGAATGTAGTCTCAGCCATGTGGAGTGATGATGGTGATGTCACAAAACTTCAGGGGATTATGCAAGTTTACAAAGTTTTAGGACATACACTTTTTTTTTTTTTAAAGATTTATTTATTTATTTATTTATTTATTTATTTATTTATCCCCCACCCCCCTTGCTGTTTGTGTTTGCTGTGTCCATTTGCTGTGTGTTTTTTCTGTGTCTGCTTATCTCCTTGCTGTGAGGTCTCGCTGCATCAGCCCACCGCGCCGCGCGGGCCGGCCTGCCCTCACAAGGAGGCCCCGGGAAGCGAACCCGGGGCCTCCCATAAGGTAAACGGGAGCTCTATCAATTGAGCCATACCCGCTTCCCAGGACATACACTTCTTAAACAAATCCTCATAACACATAGTAGCAATATTAGCTTACCCATTTTGAAGATGAGGAAACAAAGGACCAAAGAAGAGATGTATTTCACCCAGGATCAAAAAGTAGTAACAAGGAGAGTACAGCCTTCAACCTTGTTTATTGCTTTTGAATCCCATGCCTTTTCCACCACATCGCACCGCACCACACCACACCACACCACACCACACCACACACTCCACACCACACCACTCCACACCACACCACATCTCACCACACCACACCACTCCACACCACTCCACACCACACCTCACCACATCTCACCACACCACAC
>JAQZBX010011036.1:0-43392 GCA_029593785.1 Cabassous unicinctus | reverse complement strand
CCTCCCCCTGTCTTCCTTCCTTCCTCCCTCCCTCCCCCTCCTTCTTTCTTCCTTCCTTCCTTGCTTCCTCCTCTCCCTCCCTTCCTGTCTTTCTTTCTCTTCCATTGTTTCTCTTACTAGTGTTTAATCTTCTCTAGAGAAACCATTTCCTTAAAGAGGTCTACAATGACTCTTTCATTGTCCCCTTCACTTCACTTTCATGCACTTATCAAAATACACATGTATATTTGTAGACTGTTTCAAGAAGGCAGAATACATATAAGTATATATAGCCATAGTAGGTATTCTGTAAATATTTTTTGAATTAGTGAGGACAGAAGTTAATATATTAAGATATTAAGGAAGGAAACTGAGAGATGGGAGCACAATACCAAGGGCTGAATCAATGATTGAACAGTTGTAGGGATGTGTGGTAATACCTAGAAAATCATTTGTAGCAAATGGGAAAGAAAAAAAAGAGATAAGGAGATTGCAAACAGGACAATAAGGAAAAGCCATGATATAGAATCAAAATCCAAAGTGGATGGGATTTCAACTTTACGATGATTAATGCTACAGAAAAAAAATCCCAGTTATAATAATGGCATCTGAAAGCAACATTACCTAACTTAAGAATACTTTAAATAACAGTATTTTCTGTACTTTAAAAAAAAAATAGGAGATCAATTGTGTATTGCTATTTTTGTAGGAAAGAAATATAAAGAATGTAAGTAGCCAGCAAAAACTCTTAGAAATGACACAATTCAGAATTGGGATTGGCGTATACTAAGTAGGAGGACCATAATTCATCTAAGGAAATCCAAGGTTCTTATTAGGTTGGGTCATTCCTGACTCCTTCTTTGGCAGATCTTTGATAACATCAGGATCAACCAAATGACAGTCTGAGGTGCCTTACAGTGCATGTAGATCAGGAAGAATTTCGTGAAGGGCCAAATCACACTAGCCTTTCTAGACATGATATATGGTGTCTTTGTGATTTGGCCATACTCTACCAAATTCATGACCTTGACAAAGGGCATTCATTGCAGTTGTTTAGTACAATATGCAGTGGGACAATCTTGTGACATTAAGGAATGTGAGAATGCCCTGAGAGGCCGGGCAAAGAGAACTGTCACAAAGATAAAATAATATATTTTCTTTCTATTGGGGGGCCACAATTAGCACCAGATATTAGTAATGGAGACTGTTGCATGAATTGCTTGTAATTATTATTATTTTTTAATTCTCCAAACTCCTCCCATCAAAATAAAAAAAATGGTCCATGAAATGATCCACCCTCTGCAAATTGCTTAATGCTCATATTTTCCAAGATGTGAGATAATGTGACTTATCCTATTGTATTTCCTAGATGTAAATTCAGAGCTGATAGTCAATGGAATTTGATATTTATTAGAATTCTGGGGATAGGTTCTTTATATATGATAGGAGTGTATCAATATACTAGCAGAATTTCGTTTATGATGCATGTTATTTGAACACTAACATTTTCTGATCCTCAATGCCTTGCCATCTATTTATTTAGTTTAACTATGGTTGAAATTTTTTTCTAAATTTTTATTTTTCTGCTTCCATTCTTACCTATTTATAATCACACTGCATTTTTCTGAGGTTTATCTTTTAGTGCATATGTTCAGTGAAAACTCATGCATATTTCACTTAATAGGCTTAATTATCAGCCTTCCACTAATTATAATTAAAGTCTCCTCAGGTAATTGTACAAGTTAACTTTGGCAATTTACACATACAGAAAATTATTATGTAGAATAATAGCGCATTGTGCTGCAAAATACAGTAAAGAGCATAAAGGATATGAATGCAGAATAAAAGAATTCAGAGTTCTAATATATTAAGCTTTTCTTATGTGTGTGGCTATATATCTAATTGCAAATTGTGCTACTAAATATATTACATTGTCTGTATGTAGCAATGATCCCTTAATGCAAACGTGATGGCAGTAGGCATTTCTACTAAAAATTGCTTCTTAAAACATAACTCTCTCTCCCCTTTCTTAAAAGATATTAGTATTCTAAGATCTTGTTAAATAGCTTATGCTTTAGAAGATAAACGCCCTCAAAATTGGTAATTAAAATGCAAAACAAATGAAAAAGCCTTTCCTCAAAGTGTCTATTCCTGAACGTACAAATTAAGGCTTTCCTGGTTCATGAAACTTATTTTTTTAACTGTTATTTATACCTACTGGTTAGTTTATATGTTACTACATTAAGAAGTCAGTGTTTTGAAGATGCTATATGACGCCAAAATGGCCATCTTTTAAAATTATGGGATGCTTCATTGCAGAGTCAGACTCTAATCTGCAACCAATTTGTGTCAGCTTTCTGCATAGAAAAGATCTCAAATCTTTGCTTAAACTAGGAATCAGCTGAAGGTTTGTCTTGGTTTCTTGAGCCCAGCGCAATTAGGCGGCACGTGAATGTGGGCCACATGCGTTTATTGCTCTTCCTAGCATGTGTTACTTTGATGTGTTAGGTCGGAAGGCTCACTCTTTTCTGGGCAGCCTTCCTCCTGGGTCTTTATACTGCTTAGCAGTTGAGTCCAGACTTTGAAACACAGCCTAATTTAGAGGCGGATGCTGCAGCTGCTGCTGTCATTTCAGATGATTTTTTTTTTTCCGCTTTGATGTCAGCTTTAGAATCTTGGGTGTTGTATCAGTAAAGCAGCGCTTGAGATTCACAAAACAGAAAGCACACCACTTAGTCTTTTGTTTTAGCCTTTAAATTGAATTTGAACACCTTCTAAAATATCAAAAAAATTGTGGTTGAACAAAAATATATGGACTACTGTACATTCTTAATCAGAAGAAAGGTATGAATAAATAATATGAGTTCTACTGGTATTATTTTGACATCAAAATTGCCCAATATCTGATAAACATTGATTATAGAATTTATGAAATGTAAATAAAAATAAAGCAGCCTCTTGTTTTGTTTTGCTCACCTTCCATCTGATTAGTGTGGCATAGCTTTGTTTTCCCCTCTAAACGTTTGTCTGCCTCATTTTAAACCATTTTGTGGTGATTATTGTTATTTTGTTGTTATTGAGCTCCCTGCTTTACGTTCGCAGAGAGCTTTATCAAACTAATCCTTTGGGGACAAGACCTGTTTATCTTCATATTCATTAATTGAAAACCCAAAGTCTGAGAAACTAAATCTATTGACTTTTTAAATCAGAAATAGTTTTAACATCTTCAAATAATCTGCCACTTGATAGGTTTAAATCCTAAAAGAGATGGAGATTTGGGAATTAGCTAGTGAACCTAGAAGATCATATGATAGATTTCCCCTCTCCTCAGAAGAAGCAAGACCAAAAAGACATGTAGGATTCTCTTCTAAGCATTCCTTGTTAACAAAAACCATTTATCATCGAGGGATATCAGAACAGCACTTACCTATGTGTATGTATTTTTAAACAGGTTTGAAAAAGGGAAATGGCTACAGTCTGTGAACAAGAAGAGAAAATACATGGCATTCTCTCTGTGATATAATTTCACATAAATTTACAAAGAATAACCGCAACTTTAGTGTTGCATGTTAGCACTAAGGCAAGTCTAAATTTGAGTTATTTAAGTTTTGCAAATATCCTTTTTCCACTGTCTAGAAATTGTCATTACAGCATATTCTAAAGAGATGTCTCAAAATATACCCAATACACATTTTGTCTATGGGAAAGAACCATATTTATTGTTGATGCTACCAAACCAGATTTAAAAAATGGTGACTGTTTATCCTTGCCTTATTTTAATGTAAAACGTTGGAAATAATGTAAATACCCAAAAAGGTAATTGGTTAGGTAAAATGTTGCATAGCTTCCTAATGGAAAACTATGCAGATATTTAAAATGTTTATGGAGAGTTTCAAAAATAATATTGCATAACTATGTAGGAAATATTAGCATATTTTGGTAATAGTGTCTTTAGCTAAATGGAATTCAGCATTTTTCTTATTTCTACTTAACTATATATTCAGCATTTTTTTACATTAAGCAATGATTTAAAACTTTTATAAAGTATAATATAAACTTTATTTTAGAAATATCCATCCAGGTTCTATTATATACAATGTACTTCACTTATATAAGTGAAATTCGTTTGCTAGTTATGTTTTGTAATGTTAAACAATTTGAAATTCAATCAATTTAATTCCTTAGCTTTAACATGGATGTACAGGGTTTTGGTCTTACTTCGTTTCCTTTTTTTTCCATTTGGCATTTTTATACCTAGTGAAACTAATTTCATCATTTTTATTTTTATTATGCAAAATATTTGGGATTATAGGGAATTATTATAATATGACTTTCTTCTTATATTTTAAAAATTAATTATCAGATTTTCTAAATATGAAAGAATTTGGCAATAATAAGAGCTATCATCCCTTGACTTTTGTGAAACTGTAAAATCCTTTTTAATAGTAGATAACAAGAAAATATAGTTAAATAGTGATACTAAATCCATACATGTTTATCATGAATTCAAGCTAAATTTGAGGGAGACTAATACTGTATAATATGGTAGCCAGTATGCAAATGTCGCTATATAAATTTAAATTAATTACAATTAAATAAAATTTAAAATTTAGTTCTTTAGTCACACTAACCCTATTTCATGTGCTAAATAGCCACATGTGGCTGGTGACTGTGGTTTTGGATAGTACAGGTATAGAACATTTTCATTGTAACAAAAAAATCTATTGGAAAGCACTGATAGAGGTAATATTCTGCTTAATTAGTGTTCTCCTCCTAATTTTGTCCTTTATAACATGCTTAGAGAAGTACATTTCCAGATGATTTTCTCAACTGTCTTTTTAAATTTTGCCATTACATAAAGACAAGTTTGAGAGAGAGAGAGAAAAGGTTATCTCTCAGTATGTTTTGTTTGCCATGTGTGTGTATGTGACAAAAGAAAGTTGTGTGATTGAACAACATTCTGTACTAAAATAAAATCCATCTTTCATGGCTTTGTTCTTATAATAGTTACTTTTTTCAAAAACCCAGATGTTGCATTTTCTACTTTAACATGAGCATTAGGGCATTGAGCTCTGTGCAAATAGAATGTGTGGGAAAAACCTGGAGGAGACTAACAATGTAAAATGAAAGGTGAAAGGAAGGGGCTCCTTAATCAGGAGAAGATAAGAGAGAAGATAAATCCCATGAAAAATGCTGCTTTAAATGGAAAAAATTTAAAACAGGTATAAATATGGCAACCATCTTTTAGGTTACTCTGTATAATCTCTTGTTACACACTAGAGATATTTTTCTCACATCTCACTGTACTGAGTATTGTACAGATATTGAAATACAAGATTAGAGATCTGAGTCATATTTTTAAAAGAATACTTATTATTTAAATCATAAATACACAAATGCTCAATATAAAAAAGTATGGATACTGAGGGAGAAAATACAGAAAAGCATAGAAAGAAAAGCAAAAATCTTTCATTAAGTTTTTGCTTAATATTTTGCATCATCAAGATATATTTATTTTTTAAAGATGATGTCTTTATTCCAAAAATTTCTCTCTTAACCTCATAAGCATTTTGCAAAATATTTAAAACTCCTTCATAAAATATCATTTTAAATATTTTGCTTACATGTTGAATTTTTCAACTCATTTATTACATTGGAATATTTAGATTATTTTGAATTTGTTATTTAAATAATGCTGCTATAACATTTTTTGCATGAGTCTTTGGTTACTTCGATAATTCTTTCCTTGGGATAAATTTCTAAAAGTGGAATTACTAGATTATAAACTGGAATTTGCAAGGCTCTTGCTTCTTATAAACACATTTCTTTACAAAATGGAATAATAATATACATTACCATTGGCTGTGAATATGAATACTTGCCTTTCCTAATGCATCCTTGCCAAAATGGCAAATAAAGGAGTTGGACAGTATTTAGGATAAATCTGAAGTCACTCATTATTGATAACTTCTGAAGATCGTGTGATCAACTTTCATTTTTTATTTTGGTAAAATACAAAATTTGCCATTTTAACCATTGAACCACTTTAAGTGTACAATTCAGTGGCATTAATTACAGTACAGAGTTGTGCAACCACACCTACTATGTATTTCCAAAACTTTTTAAAAATTTTCATCAACCCCCAAAGAAGCTCTGTACCCAATTAAGCAGTAAATTCTGATTCTCCCCTCTCTTCAGCACCTGGTCATCTACTTTCTATGAATTTGCCACTTTTCATTAACATGGAATCATACTATATTTATCCTTTTGTGTCTGGATTTCATTTAGCATAATTTTTTCAAGGTTCTTCTATGTGGTAGCCTATATCGGGACTTCATTCATTGCTAAGGATGACTAATATTCCAATGTATGTACATACTGCATTTGTTTATTCATTCATCTGTTGAAGAACATTTGAGTTGTTAAAAAGCTATTGTGAGCAACTCCTACTCTGCAGCTCAATGGACTCACCCAAGTCACCTGGTGAGGAGATGATGATGGACAACAGTCATCCCAGGGAATGGAGAGAGTCTGCAGCTGCAGGAAGGATAATCCCATCCATCATATCCATGGGATATAAGCCCCCCTCACTTAGAGGTGGAGTGGACATCACCATCCCAAACTCCTCAGGATTGGGGGAAGAGCTATGGACTAGAGTGGACTCACTGGTATCCTGTTGTAGACATATTGTGATTCAAGCAATGGAAGAAATTACAACAGTGAGGTGGAGACAGTGGCCACTGGACACTTTCGGGCCAGGAAAGGGAAAGGCAGTTGTAATACAGGGGCTTTTTTGGGACTTGGGAATTATCGTGAGTGACATTACAACGACAGATATAGGCCATTTTACATCAGCATATACCATGCAGAACTGTGTGGGAGAGAGTGTGGTCTACAATGTGAACTACGGTCCATGCTTAATGGCAAAGCCCCAGGATGTGTATATCCATTGCAGGTGATATGCCACACTAATGAAAGATGTTTATGTAAGATGTTATGGGAGGTGTGGAGGTGGGGAACATGGGAATCCTTGTAATTTTTGTGTAACATTTATGTAATCTAAACATCTTTTAAAATATAAATAAATAAATTAATTAATTAAAAAAAACTATTGTGAAAATTTTTCTATGAACATTGGTATACAAATATCTGCTTGAGTCTTTATTTTCAAATTCTTTTAGGTACACATAACTAGGAGTGAAACTGATGGATCCCATGGTAGCTCTATGTTTAATCCTTTGAGGAACTTAGTAGACAATGTGTGAGGGTTCCAATTTCTCCACATCCTCACCCAAATTTATTTTCTTCTTCATATTATTATAGCCCTCCTAATAGCTGTGAAGTGGTATCTCATTGTGGTTTTGATTTGCATTCCCCTTATGACTAATGGTGATGTGCACTTTTTCATGTGCTTATTGGCTATTAATATATCTTTTTTGGAGTAATATCTATTCAAGTTTTATTGAATGCATATGTTCATATCTTTTGTTAAATTCAGAACGTTTTCTGCCATTATTTCTTTGCATATTCTTTTTGCCCCTTTCTCTTTTTCTTCTCCTTCTAGTACTCCCATAATGCCTGTATTGGTGTGCTTGATGGTATTTGACAGGTTTCTTAGGCTCTGTTCCTTCTTTATTATTTTGTTCTTTCTCTTCCTCAGCCTTTATCATTTCCATTGTCTTGTCTTTCAGTTCACTGATTCTTTCTTCTGCTTCTCCTGTCTATTGTTGAAATCCCCTATGGAATTTTTCATTTCAGTTATTGTGGTCTTCAACTCCAGGATTTCTGTTTGGTTCCTTTTAAGCATTTCTATCTCTTTATTGAGATTCTCATATTGTTCCTGCATTATTGTCCCAATAGCTTTTATTTCTTTCTCTGTGTTTTACTTTATCTCCTTGAGAATATTGAGGATCAATTTTTTAAAAGTCTTTGTCTGGCATTGCAAAGTCTGGTTCTCCTCAGTGATAGTTTCTTAATTTTTATCTTGTTCTTTTTGATGTGCCATCGTTTCCTGTTTCTTTGTTTGTCTTATGATCTTTTGCTGCACACTTTACATTTTAATATTTTAAGGTGGTAACACTGGTATGTATTCCCTGAATTGTCTCTTCCTTAAGTTTGTAACTAATTAGTGATATAACAGAGATTTCCTTGGGTGCCAGGAGCTAGCACAAACAGCAAACCAATGCAAAAAACACCTTTCGTAGTCTTTGCAAATTGACTGTGCTTTGGCTGGTGTTCTATTCCAGATTTTATACCTCCTTTGAAGAAAATCAGCCTGAGGCAAAAGTGTAGTGTAGGGTACTCTCCATTTTTTAATGAGCCTTTTTCTTGGCCTATGCTTGTGCTTGTGTGGCCCTAGAAATTCCTGTTTATAGGAATCTGAATTTACACTCTATTTTCTGTGAAGTAGATTTTCACCCCTTCTCAGGTGCTCTATTGTATGTGTTAAGGTTGGTAATCCTTTGCCTCAGGCAGCTTTGACTTGCTGCCTACAATCTGCTTCTGAATGCAGTGTAATTTCCGAGAAGGTGTGTCTGCTAGGAGTTTCTGAGTTTGGTCTTTCAGCTGCCACGTGGTAGATTGGCACTTACAAACAGGCACCACAGTATGTTCATATGGGTTATTATGTCATCTGGTACAAGGCCTGGGACCTAAATGGGAGCACAAGCTGGCTTCACACTGTTCTGGGGAATGGGAGGGGGAAGGACCAGTGAGGGAGCCATGAGCATCTCCTGCCATTTTAAAAGTAACACTTTAACTGTTTTCCAGAGTTTGACAAAGATGCTTCTGCCAGTATTTTCTAGTTGTTCAAAGATTCTTTGGTGGAATGTCATTGGGGAGCAACTTACACTGCTATCTTGGTTGACTGGACTCCCACACCCAAGTTTTAAGGTTGTATTTCAAAAGTTCCATGTATCACCTCCAATAACAACCATTTTTAATAAGAATTGAGCCATATCTAGTTGCAAGGGAGCCTGGGAGAGGTAGAATATGCCTTGGCAGCCATGTTTCCTGCTAATACCTTGTGGGGTGGATATTATTCAATTATTAAAAGAATAGAAGAAAGTATGGATACTGAGGGATATTTCATTATTGACTAAACCTATTGATTCCTCATTTCTCCAAAGATTTTAATACCTGGTTTACCCAATTCAAACTTAGTTTTACCTTTCTAATTTTTTTCTCTCTCTCAAGATGTGTTAGAAAAAACTGCATATGTAATCATAGCTTCCCCACCTCCTAAGAGTTGGAGGTACCATAGAAGTAATTTAATCCAATTATTTTATCTTGTCATGTGTGCTTAAGGAAGAAATGTCCTCCGCTAATTCATGTCAGAGATGAGACAAAATTTAAAGCCTGCTTTAAATCTAAAGTTTAAGCCTACTTCTCTTAATTAATTTATCAAAAAGCAGTTTAAAATTACGAAATCATGAAAGATACATTCATACCTTAAACATGTTCTTTTTTTTTAACCTTAAAACATGTGAAAAAAGCCATTTTGTTTATAGAATGGATATAGAATTAGAGGTCCTCAGCATCTTTCTTGAATAAGTCTCCACCCATTTGAGGTATATATAATTTCTGGTTTCCATTTCTTTGACTAGAGTATGAACTTAAAAACATTTGAAGTTTTCTTAGCTCTGTGTCCTTCTGTATTAATTTTTTACCTAGCCTTGGGGTAATCTTGAATATACCTAAAACTCCAAAATTTTCCCCAGCCTTTGGCCTTCATCTAGTCTTTTGAAAGTATTCAACTTTCATGGGAAACAAGAGTTGTCATTCTTTCTCCACTCATATTCCACTGTTATGAAATACTTATTTAAATTAAAAATTATATAACTTCAATAGAAATAAACATGTTGAGAACAAACATAAGTGACCTTTATAAAACACAACTCAACCATGAAGTAGACATGTGAGGGTGTACTAAAGAGTTGTTTATAATCTCTAGTCTGTGTGCTGCATCCATCAATAAGTACGCAATAGGGAGGGAATAGAGAACTCTTTTGCAGACCCCTATGCTACAAAATATCTACTCTGAATTAATCCTTACATGATTTTTCATATTTTAAAGTTTGCCATTCCTTCCCCTTTGTCATAATATTCATCACCAGTAACAACTGAGATCCTAATATAGAGAAAGTGTGGTACCCAGAATTCTAAGATATGGCCCCTATCCTCAATGGACCTGAAATATAGCAGAGAAAGAAATAACTCTATGTTCTGAAAGCCTGGGAAAATCAAAGAGAGTTTGGTGTTCAGACAAAGTTTTCCCCAATCTTTTCCGTATTCTTCCAGGCCTTCTGAGAAAAGCCATTATGCTACATAATGCAATCTAGTCTCTATGCCACCAAAGTGACCAAATTGATAAAGGTGCTCTAACAAGTATTAAAATTAAAAGCAGGAAAACTTTTATGCATAATCATGTTCTTCATAGCAATTTAAATTTTCAACTGTATGTCATTAAGACCTTGAGAATCTTCCCTTTTAAGTTTCTTATATAGGGGAGCAGATGTAGCTCAAGTGCTTGAGTGCCTGTTTCCCATCGATGAGGTCTTGGGTTCATTCCTCAGTACCCCCTAAAAACAAAACAAACAAACAAATGAAAAAACCAACTCTCAATGAGGATCAGATGTAGCTTGGTGGTTGAGCATCTGTTTCTAACATACGAGGTCCTGAGTTCATTCCTTGGTACTTCTTAAAAATAAAGTTTCTTATATAGAAGCAAGGGTACTTGATCAGGAGATTTCATAGTGAAGCAGAATTTGTGGATTCTGAAGATGCAATCATATCTCTTAAAAAACCTCAGAATCACTTATGATTATGTTAATATGTCATTAGTTAAGAGAAACAAACATATCCATAGCATGGACTGTTAGGTAACCATTAAAATATTTCTGAGGAAGGATTTAAAAAATAATGCTGAAAACTTCTGGGTAGAACTTTTGGTATACAACCATGAAATAAAACTATTATAGTGTAATCACAGCTATATTAAAAGAGTCATATAAATCCCTGGAAGAACGTATACTGAGGAGATTATTGGTGATTTAAATTTTTTGTTTACTTATTTGTTATCAATAAAAATAATTATTATTTTAACAAGTATTGCATTTTTTTTTTCAGATTTCCCTAATTTACCTTTTATCAGAAGGTGTGTTTTTAAATCTCCTCAGCAATTTAAAAATTCATAGAGCTTTTAATTGTTCTCAGGTCTTGGTAAGGATGAATTTCAAGCTCAGGTAATGGGCGATTCACCAATTACAAAATTTATTTATCATTGGAAATATTTTCTGTGGCTACTGTTTATGTGTTTTCCAAAATGCAAAATGCATTAGTGATTGGGCCATCTGTTCACAGGCATAGGCAATGGCAACTACCCATGTTGTATTAAGTGGCATGTCTTAAATTTATGTACCTTAGGAAATTAATATAGCTGGTAGAACTATGGTCTGAAAAAGAAAATCATTAGCAGACAAAAATCTAAATGAAAGATCTATTTTCCTACAGATATCTCAAAATTTAGTTTGCAGGCTATTACATATTCTTTAAAATAAACAATTACTGAAGACTTGATCACCTTATACATATCAACTTAATTCGTTCCAGATAACCAAAAGTCCATTTTAGCTATTTACTCTGTAAGGGTTAAATAATATTTTCATGTTGGAGTTTGTTAGGGAATTTTGTAGTAAAGAAAATGGATTTCATAAAAATAGATAAAAGAAAATGTAACTAGTAATAGGTTGCCCAAGTGTTGATTAGGTAAGCAAAAAATAAAAAATTACTATCACCAATTTGTTTATTGCATATAGTTTAGTTCCTGTGCTTCACCTACATTCTTCATGCCTGACTTTTGTTAGAAAAGGTCAGATTTTGAGTAATTGGCTGAAAGTATAATTAAACCTAATTAACAAGTAATGAAAGTAAGACTGCGCAATTATAGAAATGATTTTTACAATGATAAACTGTAGCAGAAAGTTAAGAGTGTTGCAGCTCCTAAAATACATTTTTTCCCCAAAGCCTTGTTTAAATTGCTTCCATGATATAGAGTCAGAAACAGCTGTGAAATTATACATATATTTGACAATAAAGTTTTTTGAAAATTGTTATTTTTTCCCTCCAATTAACCCAACCTGTGGCTCCATAACAAATTTAAATGGACCTTGAAGGTCATTTTATAATGACACCACGGAAATGATAGCTTCTTATAGGTAAATGAACTACCTAGAATAATAAAGCCATATACATTTTTTTCCTTTAACCTTCTGTCTGAAATCTTTATGGTCTTAGATTTTCAAAACCTTTAATTGAATGCCAATCAAAATACATAATAAAATACAAAGAATTATGAATATATTGAAGACATTAGGTGATCGAAATGAATTCATAATACGCTATTCTTGTCTTTATTAATTTTGATTCTTTACAATCTTATATGCATTAAGTATATAAAATTATGCTGCCCCCCCCCCATAGAAATCATTTTCTTGCAAGAAATTAACTCACATATTAATTTGGGGGATTCTAATAGATCCTGAGTGAATCTCTTTTACCAATTTTCATCACCCCCAGCAAAATCGACAAGTAGAAAGCATCAAAAGGAGGTCTTTATGCCACATTTTTTAGTTTCATTTTGTTGTGGTGGATTTCACAAGGAGCAAGAATATGGAATTTGAGATGCTTTTAACAATTCTGCATGCATGGGTTTGAGTAGTTAATGATCACTTTTTAGGGAGATGTTGAAGAAATATAAGCTACATTTGCTTTCTACTAGTGTTTTCATGCCCATGACTTTCAAATACTTAACCCTGCTATTTCATTCTGCTGGTCATCTCTAACTAGACATCCACTAGAACCATGAACCCTCAACATTGTCTCTTTTCAGGATCATAAGCAAAGGTTATGCAAAAGGGCATCAGGCCTTGGAAGGTGGGGGATGAAATCCATGCCCTGCTTCACCTATAAACTGTATGTCTCCTAAAATAGAGCATATTTTATTTCTAATTTGCCCACTGGTGTTAACTGGGCTCATGAGGCATGGTGTCCCTCTCTCTCTCTCTCTTCCTCTCTTCTTTCTGATTTTTCCTTTTGTATTTGCTCTTTCAGTTAATGATCTCCAAGACCTCATAACTCAGTCATTTTCAAATTCCCAATTCCTCTTTCATCTAATCAATATCCTCTTTCCATTGATTCTCCTTCTTCAACCTATTTCAAATCAGTTCCTTCATTTCATTCTTACTATTACTATGTTCAGGCCAATATAATCTATCACTTTATTATTGTAATAGACTTTCAATTTTCTTCCATTTGACAATATCTATTTCCTCACAATTTAACCTTCTTTTCCTATTAAAAATGTATTCCTTTAATTATGGACTTCTTATAGTCTTCCATGACTTTTATATACAATATTGACTAGAACATCCTCATATAAGTCATTTTCACACTTTACCTACAGGACATAGTAATTCAAAATATTAGTTCTAATATAGAATGTGATATAGAATGATTCTTCATTTTTGCCTCATTGTTGTAGTGATATCTTCGCTTAAAATTTTCTCCCTTTCCTGATTACTGTGTATCTTCTGGATTCCTTGTTTTCCATCAGTCTCCTAGAACTGAACTACTGAGGCTTCTTACCTTGTTTAAGGAGCCTTAGCTGATGAGGCTGAGATGCACACTTAGGCTTTTTGTTTCTAAACTATCTGAGCTTTACATAGCATTTTTCAAACTTTAAGGTGTATGTGAATCATCAACTATTTTTTTTTTTATAGAGATTCTGATTCTGTGGGAATGGGGTGAAGCTGAGAGTCTACATTATTTCCTTCAAGCTTCCACATGATGCACATGCTGCTTTACACCATACCATGGTAACAGTTGTTTGAGTATTCTCATCAACCTTTCTCCAAGTATACATACTATATAACCAGAGAAATACTGCTTTGGAAAATATTCAGTTCAATTAAACAAATATTTATGGAGCATCAGTAGTTACAAGGGGCACAGAGTTGGAATATTATCTATCCTTTGTCTCAATGAGGTTAGAGTTTAATATTGAGGAAAGAATCAAGAATAAAAACCTGCTGCAATACAGGCAATGAATGGCATATGTCAATAGAAAGACACAAAGTAGGAAGTGATATGATATATTAATTACATCTAGCAAAAAGAGCTTCATGGATAATGTGGTAATGAGTGCTCATTGGAAGATTAATTAGAGCATCAGAAGAAACAAAATATGTGTGGCAGGAGAAAAGATAATTATGGATTGAATAAATTGCCAGAACATAGGCACAAAGGCAGGCCATTGTGGGGTGTTTATAGGAAATATCAAGAAGTCTTGTTTGGCAATGCTGTTAGGTGAGTACCACACAAAAGAGTATAGGAATGACACTTGGAAGAGGTCTTGGGAACAGAGAAGAGAGTTTAAGGAATACCAAATGTAAACGTGGCCTACTTATGTTCCACATGGGAAAGATCAGTAAGATACTATGTTCAGGACATTGCTTCAACATCTTTAGAATGTTTCTTAGATCAGCCTGATTGTTCAACTCCCTAGAATCACTGTAGCCTCTTTTAGTGACATCATTCAACTCAGCAAATATTTACTGAGTGAATACTGAATTAATGAATAGAATACAACATGTCATAAGCAGATGGTAGAAAAAAGTTATGGACATTTATTCTGAGTTAACAAATGAAGACACACAATTTCTGGCTTACTTTTCTCTTCCAAGGACTATACTAGTCTTCTTCATTCTTTGCATGCATTAAAAGGATCTGAGTCCTTAGTTGTGCCCCTTTTATCAAACTCCAAATGAAGATATAATCTAGTGCTTGCTAAGCAAATGTAGGCTCAAGCCATCCTAAATAAATAAATATGTAGTCTAATGAAAATAGTGTATTTTTGGCCTAAAGGAAGCTTCTAGACAATGTATAGCCTTCTGTTTAAACTAGACTATTGACCTTTAGCTTGTTCTGTATAAAACTCTGGAGTTGCCACTGTCAATAAAAATCTGGCACTTCAAAATGTTCCCTTGCTACTTGTTCTCAATCTCTGATAAATTAATTGTAAATTCCTAGTATCAAGCTAATTCAATATTATAACTCTGTCCTCTTTTTTATTGAGCAAAGGAAATTTCAAAGAGGAACAACAATGCTTCAAACTATTGAGAATAATGATGTAAACATGAGCTGCATAAGCACTTTGGGAGGTAGTGGCTCAGGATTGGCCTGGATGGAGGCTGATAAACAGAGTAGCAAAGTAGTAAAGTAATGTAAAGACTTTCTTCAGGGTAATTTATATTGCTGAAATGTCTGACTCCTGTTTGAAGACCCTTTAAGAATTATAAGGATGTTTTTAGGGATTTGTCTTCCCCCTCGTATTTTATATTCATAGTTTCTTTGCTATCCTGGTGAAGTGGGTATTTCTGAGTTCCCTCTGGATGTTTTTGATGTCTACAGTTATCACTGGGTAATGGAATGAGTCATTTCCCTCAAGTCAATTTGAATTTGAAAATGTAAAGGCCTACGCTATATCTGGGAATAGTCATGGATGTTTTTTATTTTCTTATAAGATATTTATTTGAGATCTTTACATAATATGAACACACATTTGAGACTGATTTTAATGTCCTTGAAAAATAATACACTTACATGTTAAACATTATCCCAGCAACTGGCTTTTATCAGTAAGTGTATTAGTCAGCAAAAGGGGTGCTGATGCAAAATACCAGAAATCTGTTAGCATTTATAAAGGGTATTTATTTGGGGTAAAAGCTTACAGTCACAGCGCCATAAAGCATAAGTTACTTCCCTCAGCAAAGTCTGTTGCCACGTGTTAGAGCAAGATGGCTGCTGATATCTGCAAGCGTTCAGCCTCCCTCTTCCTCTTGAGGCTCCATGGTCCCAGCTTCTTCCAGTATTAGCTGTAAGCTTGGATAAGTCTTGTCTCTCTCCTGGGGCTTGTTCTTCTCCGGGCTCAGCTGGTCTGTTCTCTCCACAAGGTGAGCTGTAGACTATCAGGCTCTTTCTCTTCCCAAGGCCTCTGCTGTGTCTATGAAGCCATCTCTATTGCTCTGTGTTCTTCTCCTGTGTGTTTACTTCCCGGGGTTCCAGCATCCAAAACTCTACAACTGTCTTCTCTGCCATGTTGTTTTCTCTGTGAATCCCTGTCCACCAAGGGGGTGGACACTCAACGTCCTACTGATGTGGCCCAATCAAAGCCTTAATCATAATTTAATCAAGTAAGAATGAAACTCCTGAATCCAATACAATCTAATATACCCAGAGAAACAGACCAATTTACAAACATAATCCAATATTTTATTTTTGGAATTCATAAATAATGCCAAACTGCTGCAGTAAGGAAGCTGAATTCGACAGTTATGACACAGGAATAACAGTGAGGAGGAAAAGAATCATTAAAAGGCAATTGTTCAGTAATTCAACTTCCAGTTACCTGCTCATTTTAATAAAAAATTTTTCAAAAAAATACTTTGCAAATGCATGTAGACATGTATATACATGCATATATATCTACACATGTATGCATAAAAAAGCACTTTCTAACCAAGACAGTCACAGTCTGCTGACCCTATTACAAGGGCATATTATATGATGTAAACTAAATTATTCTTATATAATATAAATGGTAAACACTTTTTCAAGTTAAAAAGATGTATCCTTTTTTCTACACTGAGTGAAAATTAATCAGAACTTATCCCCTCCCAAAAGAATTTTGAGGCAAATGATTTATTTTTGATAATTATCTTCTGGGCACAGAGTCATGTATTTATGTCTGTCAGAAACATTTGTTGTGTTAATGGAACCAAATATTGAAGGAGTGTGAACAAATGTAATATACCCCATCATAGCCAAACTTTTGCAGTTTGATCTATCACTTGTAGTAGAAAAGGATATTCCAAAGAGGTTACCATAAAATCTCTAAATGGTAGCAACTGAGGAGATGGTTAAAATTTCGCTGAAATAAAATACACGAAAAAGTGCCAATCTCCTTTCTGGGAAACTATTAAGCAATGTTCTGAAAACTATGAACGTTTTGAGAAAAGAAAAAAATTTCAAAAAGATTTCCAATCTTATATAGATCTTATATAGATACATTTTCATTCTGAGAAATAGTACCCTCCCATTGCTCTACCACATGCTTCAAAGTTTGTCCAAATTAACCACAAACCATGACAACACCAGCCAGGATTTAAAATGAAAAACAATGAAAGAATATGTGGTCAAAGGTTGATTAAAACATTTTTATTTTTTTAAAAGATTTATCCATTTTATCTATTTATCCCCCCCTTGCTGCCCGTGCTGCTGTGTCCACTCGCTGCGCGTCTTCTCCGTGTCTGCTCATCTCCCCCTTGCTGTGAGGTCCCGCCGCATCAGCCCACGGCGCCGCGCCAGCCGGCCTGCCCTCACAAGGAGGCGCCGGGAAGCGAAACCGGGGCCTCTCACATGGTAAACGGGTGCTCCATCCACTGCGCCACACCCGCTTCCTGCCGCGAGCTCACTGCATCAGCCCACCGCACCGCCCAGGCTGGCGTGCCCTCACAAGGAGGCCCCGGGACGCGAACCCGGGCCTCCCACATGGCAAACGGGGGCTCCATCCACCGAGCCACACCCGCCCCCCTGATTAAAACATTTTTGAATGGCCTTTATACAAGTCTAGAATACAAGGATAATGTATGTTGACAGTGATGGAAATGGAATGACCATAGAATAATAGGACTTTTGATTCTAGGGAAAGAAGTGTGTAGGTATAACTTAGACATTAAACATATATTTTTTGCTACTTAAAATTAAAGAGTAGTATATCAATTTTTTTCCTCTCTTCACAGTCCACTTTAGAACAGAAATCATTCAAAGAATACGAGTATCTTCTGAAGTCACAAAAGCATTTTACCATTTGTAATTATTTTGCATATTAAATTAAAATGTGCCATATATTTTTGCATAGGTTAAATTCTTTAAAAAATCAGAGAAACATTGGTGAAGGGTGGGTTCAATTTTTCAAGAATCTTTTAAATGATATCAATCTCTATTTAGTCACAAAGAGTGATAACTCCTGTGAAGGAAAAGGTATAGAACTCAATGAGAGAGAGTGGTGATGGGCTGTGGTTTGGATTGGAAGATCAAGGAACTTTCTGGGGAAGGATTCATTTAAGATAAGACCTGCTGGAGAGTTCCAGGTGGAAGGAATAGCAGGCTTGAAAGCAAAGTTGGAAAAGAGTATGGTGGATTTGATAAACAGAAAGAGATCATGTGGCAAGAGAGTGGATATTCAGGGGTGCAAAATTAATTTGCAGAATTAGGGAGGCTCAGATAATGCAGTCATATAGAAAAATTTGGATTTTATTTTAAATATAATGGAAAGCTTATAATGAGTGGCATAAAGGGTAATGACATCACCTAACATTTAAAAAGCATGGCAGTTGCTGTTGTGTGAAAAATGAACTGAAAATAGATAAAAGGGAAATGCAAGACATTAGTAAGACAGTCCATGAGAATAGCCTAGGGAGAGGTGATGAGGGCTAGGTTAGTGGCACTGGTATTAGAATGGAATCAGGATAGATTTTGAGATTTGGTGATGGATGTAATGTTGTGGGTGAAGGAAAGGAAGTTTTTGGTGGGAAAGTGTTTTTTAGTGTGGGAAAGTGAATGTGTATAGGTGGCTTTAAGAAGTGAAAATCTAGGGGAGGAATAAATTGATGGCATTGACAAAATTGGGCTACCATCACTCCATCCATTACCAAATTTTTCCATCACCCCAAATAGAATTTCTGTACAATTTCAGAATTAACTGCCCATTCTCCATCCTTACCCTGACCCTTGCTAATGTGTATTCTAGTTACAGACTCCATGAGTTTTCTTGTTCTTCCTATTCTAATTGCTTCATATCATTGAGATCATACAATATTTGTCTTTTTGTGTCTGGCTTATTTTACTCAACAATGATGTCTTCAAGGTTCATCAATATTGTCACATGTATGAAGAATTTTTTTCCTTTTTATGTCTGAATTATATTCCACTTTATGTAGATAACCCATGTTGTTTGTCTATTCATCTCTTGTTGGACACGTGGGCTGCTTCCATACTTTAGTAATTGTGAATAATGTCACTATGAACAACAGTGTGCAAATATCAGTTTAAATCCCTGCTTTCAATTCTTTAGGTGTATACCTGGAAGCGGGGTTGCTGGGTCATATGGTAATTCTATATTTGACTTTCCCAGGAACTTACAAACTGTCTTCCACAGTGGGTGTACCATTCTGTATTCCCACACGCAGTGAGCAGAGGCTTTCTATTTCTCCATAACCTTTCCAAAATGCATTTAAAAAAATAGCCATTCTAGTGGGTGTGAAATGTACCTTGCAATTTTGATTTGCGTTTCCCTAATGGATTCTGATGTTGAGCATCTTTTAATATGCTTCTTGGCCATTTGTATGTCTTTGGAGAAAAGTCAAAGTCTTTGCCCATATATTGTTTTTTTTTTATTATTTTTGTTGTTGAGTTGTAGGATTTATTCATATACTCTGGGTATTAAACCATTATCAGAAATGTGGTTTACAAATATTTTCTCCCATTAAATAGGCTGTTTTTTTCACTTTCTTGACTAAGACCTTTAATGCACAAAAGTTTTTAATTTTGAGGAAGCCCCATTTATTCTTTTTTTTTTTTTTTCATTTGTTGCTGGTTCTTTGAGTGTAAAGTCTAAGAAACCATTGCCTACTACAAGTTCTTGAAGGTGCTTCCTTACATTTTCTTCTAGGAGTTTCATAGTCTTGTGTGGCAGTTTGATATAATTATGAATTCCAAAAATAGATATGGATTATGTTTGTAAACTGGTCTGTTCCTTTGGGTGTGATTAAATTATGATTAGGGCTTTGGTTGGGCCATATCAGTAGGGTGTTGAGTCCCCACCCCTTGGTTGTGAGGAAGGAGAGAAGGCCCCAGGAAAAGAGACAAGCCATTCACCTGACAGTTCACAGCTGGCCTTGTGGAGAGAGGCAAAGCCTGGAGAGCCTCATAGTCTACAGCTGACCTTGTGGAGTAACTAGAGGAACTGAGTCTGGAGAGGGGTGAGCCCCGGGAAGAGAGGAGCCCAGGAAGCCTGAACCCCGGCAGACATCAGCAGACATCTTGCTCCAACATGTAGCCATAGATTTTGGTGAAGGAAGTAACTTAATGCTTTATGGCCTAGTAATGTAAGTTTTTAGCCCAAATAAATACCTTTTATAAAAACCAACTGATTTCTGGTATTTTGCAATAGCACCTCTTTGACTGACTAATATATCTTGATACTTATTTAAGCCATTGATCCATTTTGAGTTAATTTTTGTATATGGTGTGAGATAAGGGTCCTTTTTCATTCTTTTGCATATGGATATACAGTTTTTACAGCACCATTTATTGAAGAGATTATTCTTTCCCAATTGAGTGCACTTGTATATCCAAGAGACTTACATCTTTGGGCTGTCCATGTGTCAGTTGGGCCCTGCATCTCAACAAAGTTGCAACACCTACTCTCTAGTTCATTGGACTCACCCAGGACAACTAAAAAGGAGATGATGATGGACAACCACCATCCAAAGGAAAAAAGAGCCTGCAACTCCAAGCAAGATAATTGCATCCATCTGCCCCATGAGATCTAAGCCCCCTCTCAATTAGAGATGGAGCGGGCATCACCATCCCAGAATCCTCAGGATTGGTGAATGAACGATGGACTAGAGTAGACTTACTGTTATTCTACTATAGACTTATTGTTATTCTAGCAATGAAAGAACTTTATCATTGATGTAGAGACACTGGACACTGGAGGTTCTGAGGGGAAGGAGAAGGGAAAATAGGTGTAATTTGGGGGCATTTTCAGGACTTGGGAATTGTCCTGAATGACATTGCAATGACAGATACAGGCCATTATATATCTTGTCATAACTTACAAAATTGTGTGGGAGAAAGTGTAAACTACAATGTAAACTATAATCCATGCTTAGTGGCAATGCTCCAAAATGTGTTCATCAATTATAACAAACGTACCACACTAATGAAGGATGTTATTAATGTGGGAGGGGTTGGGAGTGGAGCATATGGGAATCTCCTATATTTTTTATGTAACATTTATGTAATCTAAGTATCTTTAAAAAAATAAAATGTATATTAAAAAAAATCAATTGGACAGAGAAGCAATCAAGAAGGAGGCAGAATAAGGAATGCCAAGAGTCAGCTCGTCCTATAGGGCAGTTAGTAATCACCTAGAGCTATCTAAAGCACCTGTTTGGGGGACTAGGAAACCAGAAGAACATCTGCACATCCTTGAAAGAATGGAAGCAAGAAACTGCCCATCTGCAGTGAAAATTCATGAGTAGAGCACTTCACTCCATGAAGGCCGGTGCCCATTCTCCCTGGTGGTACAAGCCACCTCGGGAGCTATTCTGTGGCTGGAGTTGGAAGCTCCATTTCCCAAAAATGGGGGGAAAAGAAATGGTTGGGCACCTACTTTAGCTACTGATTAGCAAGTTTGGCTGGCTAAAGTATAATCTTAAGAATAGCTAAAGTTTGAACCTGTCAAGGTCAGAAAGATGCCAGTAGCCATTATTTTTAATTCTACCACCAGCCTGAGGGGAAGCAGGGCTAATTGAAAATCACAGTGACAGTAGCGACTGGCTTCTTTCCACCCAGATTCGATTGCAGCCCTAGCCTAGGCCCCAGCCCCACTTCTGGCATGGGGGAAGCAGGTGGGACCTGAACCACCTTTCTGGGCAACTGCAAGCACTTTCAACCCACACAGACTGGATACTCAGACACTTGGGCTCTCTGTCCCCCAATAGGATAGGAAGGGAGCTATGTTTCCTCAGCTTTTTGGGCAACTGCACGTGCTTTGGCCTGCATGGACTGGTTTGTTTATTGACTGAGGCTCTACTCCTGCTGCCCCATAAGATAGGAGGGGTTTGTTGTTTCCTCAGCATCTCTGGGCAAGTGCAGGTCTATATGAAATGGACTGTTGGGTGTCTGTGGCTCCACCCCCACTCCCAAAAGGACACAAGGGGGACGGTGTTTCCCTAGCCTCGTGTACAACTGTAGGTGCTTTTGGCCAGCACAGACTGGTTTATTAAGAACCTTTGATCCATTTCCATGCCCCTTATGGTATAACATGGGGCTGGTGTTTCCCCAAGGTTTTCTGGGCAACTGTAGGATGCGAGGAGCTGTATTTCTTCAGCTTTTCTGGGCAACCGCAGGTACTTTTGGCCTGCACAAACTAATTTGTTGGGCATCTGTGATTCTATCCTCAACCTTTAAAGACCAAAAGGGACAGTACTCCTTCAGCCTCTCAGGGCAACTGCAGGCAGTTTTGGCCCACACAAATTTGATTGTTGGGCACTCTGGAGGGTCCATCCCCACCTGTGGCAAGGAAGGAGCGGGGCTGGAGCTATGTAAGTCTACTAAATCAACTACAGTCAGTTTTGACCCTCATGGCTTAGTTTGTTGCCCACACCTGCAGCTCCATCCCCACACAGAGGGGAGGAAGGGGTTTGAAGCTTCATCATTTTTGCCAGGCAACTACAGACAGTCTTGGCATGCATGGCTTGGATTATGACACATAGCTGCAGCTCTGTCCCTACCTCTGGCAGAGGAGAAATGTGGGCAAAGCTTCATTGGTTCCTAGGGCAACACAGGCAGCTTCAGCTTGCACAACTTATAGTACTAACTATATCCTCAGCTCCTACTACACAACCAGCAAGAAAGAAAGGACAAGAAAGCCCTAAGCTAAAGAGAGAAACTTCACCCAGAATAAATACATCTGGTAAACCAGTTCCCAAGACACCAACAAAAAATTGCAAACCCTACCAAGAAACAGAAAGATAAGGCCCAGTGATGCACAAGATAAGTCTCCAAATGACATAGAGGAGTTGAGACAACTAATCATAGATGTTCAAACAAATCTCCTTAGTAAATTCAGTGAGATGGCTAGAGAGGTAAAGGACATTTAGAAGTCACTGGGTGAGCACAAAGAAGAATTTGAAATCATACATCGACAAATAACAGATCTTATGGGAATGAAAGGCACAATAAATGAAATTAAAAATACACTGGAGGGATTGGGTGTATTTCAGTGGTTTGAGTGCCTGATTCCCATGTATGAAGTCCTAGGTCCAATCCCCAATATCTCCTGAAAAATACACTGGAGGCATAGAACAGCGGATTTGGGGACTCAGAAGAAAAGACCAGTGAGATTGAAGACATGGACTCCAAAAGTGAACATACAAAAACAGATAAATAAAAGAATGGGAAAAATTGAACAGGGTCTTGAAACTAAATGATAACACTCTTGTGTAAACATACCTGCCAGGGGTGTCCCAGAAGTAGAAGAGAATGGAAAAGGGCCCAAAGGAATATTTGAAGAAATAATGGTAGAAAATTCCCAACCCTATTGAACAATGTAAATATCTGTGTCCAAGAAGCACAACATATTCCCTTCTGAATGAATCTGAATAAAACTATTCTGGGGCACATAGTAATCAGAATGTCAAATGCCAAAGACAAAGAGAGAATTCTGAGAATAGCAAAAGAAAAGCAATGCATCACATATGAGGAACACTCAATAAAATTAAGTATTGATTTCTCATCAGAAACCATGGTGGCAAGAAGGCAGTGGTATGATATTGTTAAGAAATTTCATGAGAAAACCTGACAGACAAGAATCTTATATCCATCAAGACTGACTTTCTTTTTTTTTTGAGGGTGAGTTTAGAGTATTCACAGATAACCAGAAACTGAGAGAGTTTGTAACTAAGAGACCAGCTTTGCAGGAAATAATAAAGGGAGTGCTAAAGCCTGAAAAGAAAAGACAGGAGAGAGAAACTTGGAAGAGAGTATAGAAATGATTATATCAGTGAAAAGTAACTACAAGTGTAAAAATAGTGGTGAAAACAAAATGTGAAAGGTAAAATCCAAAGGTCAAAATGGTGAAGAACTGCTTTTACAGTAATAACATAGAATATTAATGGATTAAACTCCCCAATCAAAAGACACAGACTGGCAGAACTGGTAAGAAAATATGAGCCATCTAAATGCTGTCTACAAGAAACTCATCTTTACCAGCAGATTAAAGTGAAAGGCTGGAAAAGATACTCCATGCATGCAGTAATAAAAAAACAAAAACAAAAACAAACAAAATGCTGGAGTAGCTATACTTATATTGGATGAAATAGACTTTAAAAGCAAAACTGTTTGTATTAGACTGCTTGTATTGTGCTGATGCAAAGTACCAGAAATCTGTTGGCTTTTATAAAGGGTATTTATTTGGGGTAAAAGCTTACGGTTACAACTAAGCTTTTAAAGAGTTGTAAAGAGTCCAATTCAAAGTTACTTCCTCACCAAACTCTATTGCCACATGTAGAAGCAAGATGGTGGGTGACATCTGCGAGGGTTCAGCTTTCCTCTTTCCTCTTAAAGTCCTGTGGGCCCACCTTCTTCCGATCTCAGCTGTAGGATGACATAGGGCTCAGCTCCTCTCATCTCTTCAGCTGCAAACTATCAGTTCAATGGCATATATCTCCCCAGGGTCACAAGATCAAGGTTTTCTTCTGTGTCTATGGTGCTCTCTCTTTTTTCTTGAATATCTGCTTCTGTGTGTCTCCTTGATTGAGTGTCCATTTATATAGCCCACAAAGGGGATGGGGACTGTTACAATCTACTGACATGGTTGAATCAAAACCTTAATCTTAACATAATTTAATCAAAGATATCGCAGCTGAATCTAATACAATCAAAGGGCATCATGCCCAGAGGAACAGACCAGTTTACAAACTTAATCAAATAACTTTTTTAGAATTCATAAATAGTACTAAACTTCCACACAGTTATTAAAGACAAGGAAAGACATTATATATTAATAAAAGGGGCAATTCACTAGGAAGAAATAACAATCATAAATGTATATGCATGTAACCAGAGTGCCCTAATTTACATGAAGCAAACACCAGCATAACTGAAGGGAGAAATAGATGTCTACAATAATAGCTGGGGACTTCAATACACCACTCTCAGCCTTGGATAAAACATCTGGGCAGAGGATCAATAAAGAAACAAAGAGCTTAAATAATAGGATAAATGGACTAAACCTAATAGACATATACAGAATATTGCACCCCAAAGCAGAAGCATATATATTCTTCTCAAGTGCTCATGGATCTTTCTCCAGGATAGAGCATATATTGGGTCACAAAGCAGATCTTGATAAATTCAGCAAATGAAAATTATACAAAACACTTTCACTGATGATAATGTAATAAAGTTGGAAATCATAAAGAGGCAGAAAAGGGGAAAATTCACAAATATGTGGAGATTAAACAAATCACTCTTAAATAATATGTGGGTCAAAGAAAAAATTGTGAGAAAAATCAATAACTATCTCAAGAGAAATGAAAACGAGAGCACAATATATCAGAACTTATGGGATGCAGCAAAGCCAGTGCTGAGAGGGAAATTTATAGCTCTCAATGCTTAAATTAAAAAAGAAGAAATAGCGAAAATAAATGGCCTAACTACACAGCTGGAAGAACTAGAAGCAGAACAGCAAACTATTCCCAAAGTAAGCAAAAGGAATGAAATAACAAAGATCAGAGCATAAATAAATAAAATTGAAAACAAAAAAACAACACAGAGAATCAACAATACCAAAAGTTGGTCTTTTTTTAAAAGATTTATTTTATTTATTTATTTCTTCCCATCCCCTCGTTTGTGCTCACTGTCTGTTCATTGTGTGCTCATTCATTGTGTGCTTGGGAACTGAACCTGGGACCTCCCATATGGGAAAGAGGTGCCTAATCACTCGAGTCATCTCCCCTCCCTTCTTTGTTGTGTCTCTCATTATGTTTTCCTCCTTGTGTCTCTTGTTGTGTCATCTTGTTGCATCAGCTCACTGTGCCAGACCATCACATCAGCTCGCTGTCTTACTCATCTTCTTTAGGAGGCACCATGAACTGAACATGGGACCTCCCATGTGGTAGGCAGGAGCTCAATCACTTGAGCCACATCTACTTCTCAAAAGTTGGTTCATAATGAAGAGTAACAAAATTACAAACCCTTAGCTAGATTGACAAAGAAAAAAAGTGACAAGATGCAAGTAAATAAAATAAAAAATGAAAACAGGGACATTACTACTGATCCCACAGATATAAAAGAGATCATAAGATGATGCTATGAAGAACTGTATGCCAACAAACTAGATAATATAGATGAAATGGAAAAATTCCTAGAAGCATACCAAGTTACACTGACCCTAGAGAAATTGAAGACATCAACAAACCAATCATGAGAGATTGAAACAGTCATCAAACAGCTCCACAGAATGAAGAACCCAGGACCAAATGGTTTCAACCAAGCATTCAAAGAAGATTTAATACCGATCTTACTCAAACTCTTCCAAAAAATTGAACAAGAAAGAACACTACCAAACCCATTTTATGAAGCCAATATCAGCTGAATACCAAATCCAGATAAAGATATTACAAAAAAGAAAATCACACACCCATTTCCCTAATAAATATGGATGCAAAATCCTAAACAAAATACTTGCTAATTGAATACAACAATACATTAAAAGAATTATTCATAATGATCAAGTGGGCTTTATTCCAGACATACAAGGGTGGTTCAACACAAGAAAATTAATCAGCATAATACATCACATTAATAAATCCAAAGAAGAAAAATCACATGATCTATCAATTGATGCAGAAAAGGCATTTGACAAAATTCAGCAGCCTTTCTTGATAAAAATACAAAAGATAGGAATTGAAGGAAACTTTCTCAACATGATAAAGGCCATATATTAAAAATCCACAGCTAACATTGTACTCAATGGTGAAAGACTGGAAACTTTCTCATAGAGATTGGGAAAAAGACAAGGATTCCCACTGTCACACTGTTGTCCAATACAGTGCAAGAGGTTCTAGCTAGAGCAATTAGGCAAAAGAAAGAAATAAGACATCCAAATCAGAAAAGATGAAGGAAAACTTTAGCTATTTTCAGATGTTATGATTCTATACCTAGAAAGTCCCAAAAAACTACAATAAAGTTACTAGAGCTAATAAACAAATTTGACAGTGTGGCAGGATACAAAATTAATGTGCAAAGTAAGCAGTGTTTCTATATACTAGTAATGTGTAATCTGACGAGGTAGTGGGAAAAAAATTCCATTTACAATAGTGAGTTAAAGAATCAAATATTTTTAATTTTTTTTAAATTTTTCATTTTTTATTTACTTTTTACTTATGAAGAATTTTACTATGCTTCCAAAATCAAAACTACTTAGCAATGTATATTAAAAAAGATTGACCTCTGTATCTGTTTGTACCTCTCTCTTCACCTTTTTCCCTAAAGGTAATCCTTTTTTATTCATTTTTACCTATCCTCCTAATGCTTATTTTTAATTAAACATAAAATGAATATACATATATATCTTTAATCTTCCATTTTTCTTGCACAGCATGAAGTATACTATTAAGTCATTTCTCCTTTTTATTTGAAATACCATAGTCTGATGATCACTATATATTTTTTTTTATTTGTAAAATGATATATAATACATATGCATATATGTGCATTTGTTTACATAAATGTTATTTGTTATATATATATGTATACATTTTATAAAGGTGCCTAGATTACCCAAATATTACTAAGAAACTATAGGGATTCCCATGCTCCCCGCCGCCCACACCCCCAACACCACCCCAAGAATCAAATATTTAGGAATAAATCTAACCAAGGACATAAAGCACATTTATTCAAAAAACTACAATGTATTGCTAAAAGAAAAAAAAATCCTAAATAAATGGAGGAACTTTTTGTACTCATGGATTAGAAGACTAAATATTGTTAAGATGTCAATTCTACCTAAATTAAAGTGATATACAGATTCAATGAAATCACTACAAAAATTCCACCAGCATTTCTTTTTTTCCAAAGATTTATTTATTTTTATTTATTGACCCTCCTTTCTTGTTTTTGCACTTGCTGTCTGCTCTCTATGTCCATTCACTGTGTGCTCTTCTGTGTCTGCTTCTCTTCTCTTCTCGTCTTCTCTTTAGGTGGCACTGGGAACCAATCCTGGGACCTCTGATGTGGGAGAGAGGCACTCAATCTCATAAGCCACCTCAGTTCCTTGGTTGTTGTGTCTCTCTTCTTTGACCTTTTTTGTTGCCAGCTTGCACGGACCAGCTCGCCTTCACCAGGAGGCCTCGGGAATCGAACCCAGGACCTCCCATATGGTAGATGGGAACCCAATTGCTTGACTCACCTGCTTCCCCAGCATTTCTTAAAGAAACGGAAAACACAGTTATCAAATTTATTTGGAAAGATAAGGGGCTCTGAATAGCCGGAAACATAAAGGAAGAGTGGAGTTGGAAGACTCTCACTTCCAGACTTTAAATCATATTACCCAGTCACAGTGGTAAAAACCCCATGGTAATGGCATAAAGATAGACACATAGACCAATGGAATCGAACTGATGCTTCAACAAAAGACTCTCTCACATCTATGGTCAAATGATTTTTGGCAAGGCTGTCATACCCACACAGCTGGGACAGAACAATCTATTCAACAAATGATGCTGGGAGAACTGGATATACATATACAAAAGAAGAAATAGGACCCCTATCTCACATCTTACACAAAAATTAACTCAAAATGTATCAAAGACCTAAATATAAAAGCTAGAACCATAAAGATCCTAGAATAAAATATAGGAAAACATCTTCAAGACCTGGTGGTAGGTGATGGATTCTTAAACCTTACACCAAAGGCATGAGCAACCGAAGAAAACATTGATAAATGGGACCTCCTCAAAAGTAAACACTTTTGTGATTCAAAGTACTTTGTCAAGAAGGTGAAAAGGCAGCCCTCTCAATGGGAGAAAATATTTGGAAATCACATATCTAATAAAGGCTTGATTTCCATTCTACATAAAGAGATCATACAATTCAACAATAAAAGAGCAAGCAATCCAATTAAAAAATGGACGAAAGACTTAATTAGACATTTCCCCAAAGAGGAAATATAAATAGCCAAAAAGTACATGAAAAAATGTTCAATATCACTAGCTATTAGGGAAATGCAAATCAAAATGAATATGCTATCACACTGTATATAATGGCCATTATTAAAAAAACAGAAAACAATAAGTGCTGGAGAGGATGTAGAGAAACAGGAACACTCCTTCACTGTTTTTGGGAATGTAAAATGGTGCAGCCTCTGGGGAAGACAGCTTGGCAGTTCCTCAGGAAGCTAAATATAGAACTGTCATATGATCCAGCAAATTTTCTGCTAGGAACTGAAAACTGTGATGTGAACAGACATTTGTACACCAATATTCATAGCGGCCTTATTCACAAATGCCAAAAGATGGAAACAACCCAAGTGTCCATCAATCAATGACTGGATAAACAAAATGTGGTTTTAAACATGCAATGGAATACTTTGCTTTGCTGCAGTAAGAAAAATGAAATTGGGACACATATGATAGCTTGGATGAACCTTGAAGACATTATGCTAAGTGGAAAAAGCCAGACACTAAAGGACAAAAATTGCATGGTCTCACTAGTATGAAGTAAATATGAAGAATAAGTGCATGAAGTTAAAACTTAGAGTATAGGTTATTAGGAGATAAAAGGAGGAATGAGAAGGGATCCTGATGCTTAATGCATATAGAAGTTTTAATTAACTTGACTGTAAAAGTATGGAAATGGATAGAGTTGATGATGACACATTATAGTCAGTAAAACTAACACAGTTGGTTTAGAAATGAGTTTGTGGCTAAAAGGGGTAGTTTAGGGATGTAAATGTCTATTGTAAGAAAGCTAGAGAACAATCTAGGGACTGGATAACATAGCAAACCCAGAGGTAGATGAGAAATGTGGTTAATAGTACAAATACAAGAATATCCTTCTATGAGCTAGAACAAGTGTACATCAAAATTGTAAGGTGGTAAGAATGTGGAGAAGCATGGGAAAATACAATTGCTGTAACCTGTGGACTACAGTCAAGAGCAATACTGTAATATTCTTGCATCAATGCCAAAATGTACTGTATTAATAATTGAGCGGTATTGAAAAAATATACCAAATGTATGCAATATACCGTTGTTAGTGGAAAAATCTGATGATACTATTTCATGATTTTTCTTTGTGCCAGTACCATGCTGTTTGATGACTGTGGCTTTGTAACAAGTTTAAAGTCAGCAAGTGTGAGTCCTTCAACTCTGTTGTTCTTTTTCAAGATAACCTTAGCTCTTTGGGGCCCCTGACTCATCTGTGACAGTTTGAGATTATTTGTGAATCAAAAAGAGAAAGATTATGTTTATAAACTAATCTATTCATCTGGGTGTGATACCTTTGATTGGATCAAATTCAGTGAGGGGCCTCTGATTAAGTTTACTTAATAAAATCAATTTAGAGCTTCTGATTGAGCTACATCAGTAAGGCATAAGTCAGGCTGAGTTGCAATCCCCTTGGACACTCACTCAAGAAGACATATGGGAAGAGAGAGAGCTCTGCTTTTTTAAATCCTGGGGCCCCTGGGAGAGATGAGCTATTTGCCTGATAGCTTACAGCTGACCTTTGGAAGAGAGTTGAGACTGATATAGGAGAGACTAGCCCTATGCCAGACTACAACTGTGATTGGGGAGAAGCTGGGCCCATGGAGCCTCAAGAGGAAGAGGAAGCCCAGAGGGAAAGGTTGAAAAACAGCACAGATCACTCACCATGTTGCTTCAATGCTTAGCAGCTGATTATGATGAGAAAGTACCTTTTATGGTTACTTGAGTTGGACTTTCCAAAGCCTTGGGACTGTAAGCTTTTACCCCAAATAAATACCCTTTATAAAAGCCAACAGATTTCTGGTACTTTGCATTGGCACCCTTTTGGCAGACTAATACACCTTCCAAATAAATTTGATAATTGGCTTTTCTATTTCTGCAAAGAAGGCTGTTGGAATTTTGATTGGGATTGCATTTAATGTATAAATCATTCTGGGTAGAATTGACCTCTTCACAGTATTTAGTCTTTCAATTCATGAACATAGAATATCCTTCCATTTATTTAGGTATTCTTTGATTTCTTTTAGCAATGTTTTGTAGTTTTCTGTGTACAAGTCCTTTAGATCCTGGGTTAGATTTATTCCTAGATATTTCATTCTTTTAGTTGCCCTTGTAAATGAAAACTTTTCTTGATTTCCTCCTCAGATTGCTCATAACTAGTGTATTAAAATGCTACAGATTTCTGCATAGCATTCTTGTACCTCTTCACTATGCTGAATGCATTTATTAACTCTAATAGCTTTGTTGTGGATTTTTCGGGATTTTCTATATAGGATCATGTTAACTGCAAATAAATAAAGTTTTAATTATTCTTTTTCAATTTTGCTTCCCTTTGTCTTTTTCTTGCCTAACTTGTTCTAGCAAGCACTTCCAGGACAATGATAACAATGGTGATAGTGGGCATTCTTGTTCCAGATCTCAGAAGGGAAATTTTCAGTATTTTCAGTGTTTGAGTATGATGTTAGCTGTAGATTTTTCATATATGCCCTTTATCATGTTGAGGAAGTGTCCCTCTATCCTTAGTTTTCTAGGTGTTTTTATCAGGAAGAGGTGCTGGATTTTGTCAGATTCTTTTTCTGCATTAATTTAGATGATGTGTTTCCCCCCCCTTAATTCTATTAATATGCTGTATGACTTTAATTGATTTTCTTATGTTGAACCACCATTGCATACCTAAAATAAATCCTAGTTGATCATGATGTATAGTTATTTTTACGTGCTGTTGAATTTGATTTGCAAGTATTTTGTTGAGGATTGTTGTCTCATATTCATAAGAGAAATTGGTCTGTAATTTTCTTTTCTTGTAGTATCTTTATCTGTCTTTGGTATGAGTATGATGTTGGCCTCATAGAATTAGTTAGGTAGTGTTTCCTCCTGTTCAATTTTTTGGAAGAGTTTGAGCAGGATTGTTATTCTTTTTGGAATTGTTGGTAGAATTCCTCCCTGCAGCCATCTGGTCCTGGGTTTTTCTTTGTCAGAAGGTTTTGATAACTGATTCAATCTATTTACTTGTAATTGTTCTGTTGAGATCTTCCATTTCTTCTAGAGTCATTGTAGGTGGTTCCTGTGTTTCTAGGAATTTGTCCATTTCATCTAGGATGTCTAATTATTTGGAATACAATTTTTCATAATATCCTCTTATAAGCCTTTTTAAATTTCTGTAGGATCAATAAAAATGTCCCCCCCATTCATTTCTGATTTTATTTATTTGTATCTTCTCTCTTTTTTTCTTTGTAAGTATAGCTAAGTGTTTGAAAATTTCATTGATCTTTTCAAAAACCAACTTTTGGTTTTCCCAATTCTCTCTATTATTTTTTAAATTCTCATTTTCATTTATTTCCAATCGAATCTTATTTCTTTCCATCTGCTTGCTTTGGGATTCATTTGTGTTCTTTCCTATTTCTTCCATGTGTGAAGTTATGTCTTTGATTTTAGTTCTTTCTTCTTTTTTAATGTAAGCATTTAAGGCTATAAATATCCTTCTCAGCACTGCCTTTGTTGCATCCCACAAGTTTTGATATGTTGTGTTCTTGTTTTCATTTGTTCCAAGGTATTTAGTGATTTCCCTTGAAATTTCTTCCTTGACCCAATGATTGTTTAAATGTGTTATTTCACTTAAATATTTTTGTGTATTTTCCTGTTCTCTGCCTGTTATTGATTTCCAGCTTCATTCTATTATGGTCTGAGAAGTTGCTTTGTATTTTTACAATCTTTTAAAATTTATTGAGGCTTGTTTTATGATCCAACATGTGGTCTATCTAGAGACTGATACATGTGCACTTGCGAAGAATGCATATCTTGCTGTTGTGGGGTGCAATGATCTGTATATTTCTGTTATGTCTTGTTCTTTTTTCATATTATTCAAGAATATCCTTCCTTTTTGATTTACTGTATCGATGTTCTATCTATTGATGAGAGAGGTGTACTGAAGTTTCCAACTATTATTGTGGAAGAGTCTATTTCTCCCTTCAGGTTTGATAGTGTTTGCCTCATGTATTTTGGAATACAGTGGTTAGTGGCATAAATATTTCTTCCTGGAGGATTGCCCCTTTTATTAATATATAGTATCCTTTTTTGTCTCTTAAAACAGTTTTGACTTAAAATCTCTTTTGTCTGATATTAGCATAGCTACCCAGCTGTTTTTTGGTTGTGATTTGCATGGAATGTCTTTTTCAATCCTTTCCCTTTCGACTTATTTGTGTCTTTGTGTTTAAAAGGAGCCTCATGTTCTTTAATCTATTCTGCCAATCTGTGTCTTTGGATTGGGGAGTTTAATCTATTATCATCTACTGTTATTATTGTAAAGGTAGTACTTACTCCAGCTCTTTTGTACTATGGCTTTTATATATCATATTTTTGGTCTCTTTTTTCCTTTATTGCAACCTCCTTTTTTGTATAGTTGATCTTTTCTGATGTATCTCAGTGATCCCTTTCTCATTTCTGTTACTGTATATTTTTAAAACTTTCTTTGTGGTTACCCTGGGGTTTATATTACATAATCCACATCTGTAGCAGTTTGGTATTATTTATGAATTCCAAAAATAGATATTGGATTATGTTTGTGAACTGGTCTGTTCCTCTGGGCATAGTAGATTGTATTAGATTCAGAGGTTTCACTTTCACTTGATTAAATTAAGATTGGAGTTTTTATTCAGCCATGTCAGTAGGACATTGAGTCCCTGCCCCTTTGGTGGGTGGGGACTCACAGAAAAAATGCCAAAGCAGAGGAGAGAGTTTGAGTTTTGATGCTGAATCCCCAGGAAGTAGATACACAGGAGAAGAACACAGAGGAATGGAGACAGCTCATTAGACATGGCAGAGGCCCTGGGAAGATAGATGAGCCTAACAGTCTACAGGTGACCTTGTGAAAGTCTTGCTCCAACACTTGGCAACAGACTTTGTGAGGGAAGTGACTTAGGCTTTATGGCCTTGTGACTGTAAGCTTCTACCCAAAATAAATACCCTTTATAAATGCCAACAGATTTCTGGTACTTTGCATCAGCACCCCTTAGGCTGAGTAATACAACATCTATAACCTATTGATTTGAAAAAATGCCAACTTAGCTTCAATAGTGTACACATTCTCTTTTCCCATATCCCTCTGTTTCTCTCCTTTATGTTGTTTTTGTCCCACTTCACCACTTTATATTTTGCATGCCTATTATCAGGAAATATATCTTTTTCTCATTCAGTTGTATTCTGACTCTCATAGGAATTAAAGAGTGTTTCAATTTGCTAAAAGGTGCTGGGAGCAATATACCAGAAATGAGTTGGCTTTTATAATGGGAATTTATTAGGTTAAAAGCTTACAGTTCTGAGGCTGTGAAAGTGTCCACATCAAGTCATCATCAGAAATGCTTTCTCATTGAGCTGGAGCTGTGGGCCATCAAATACATGGGGCACAATGGCAGCTTCTGCCAGTCTCTGCCTTCTCCTCTAGGCTCACTTTCTCTTCCAGCTGAAACTGTAGATGATCAAGCACAATGGTGGCATCGGCTAATCGCTCCCCTCTCCTCTGGATATCATTACTCCTGTCTAAAGTGGCTTCTTCTCTGCTTCTAGATCCTGGGGCCCCTTATCTCAGTTTCTGGGTTCCTCTCTGTCTCTGTGGCCTTCTTTGTGTTTCTGTGGCTTTTAATTATTCTGTTTATAAAGGACTCCAGTAAGAGTATTAAAACTCATCCTGGGTCCTGCAGTCTAGTCATAGGTTCTTAACTGAAATAATTTAATTAAAAGAATCTATCTACAATAGGTTTATACATAGATGAATGGATTAGCTCTAAGGACACGATCTTCTGGGGTCCAACCAGTTTGAAATTGTCACAAAGAGTAAAGTTGTATATTGAGGATACAGTACTAATGGGTTTTGTATTTTCCCTTTTCTTTACCCTTACCATTAATTTTCATTTCTTCCCACTTTTCCAAGCTACTCTTTCCTGTTGTTTCCTTTCAACCTGCAGAATGCCCTTTAGTAATTCTTGGATGGCTGGTCTCTTGTTGACCAACTCTCTCAGTTTCCGTTTATCTGTGACTATTTTAAATTCTCTCTCATTTTTGAAGAACAGTTTTGCCAGATAAAGAATTT
The DNA here is from genome assembly GCA_029593785.1 of Cabassous unicinctus. Taxonomy (NCBI): domain Eukaryota; kingdom Metazoa; phylum Chordata; class Mammalia; order Cingulata; family Chlamyphoridae; genus Cabassous; species Cabassous unicinctus. Next base: position 8,208 of record JAQZBX010011036.1, on the reverse strand, counting down.
TTGGCTGTAAGTTTTGCTCTTTCAATACCTTAAATATATCATACCACTGCCTTCTTGCCTCCATAGTTTCTGATTAGAAATAAGCACTTGGTCATATTGAGGATCCCTTGTATGTCATGAATCACTTTTCTCTTGCTGCTTTCAAAATTTTATGTCTTTGGCGTTGGACATTCTGAATTGTATGTATCTCACAGTAGTTTTTCTAGGATTTATTCTGTTTGGAGTTTGTTGTGCTTCTTGGACATGTATATTTAAGTCTTTCATATGAGTTGGGAAATTTTCAGCCATTATTTCTTGAAATATTGTTTCTGCCCCCTTTCTCTTCTCTTCTCTTTCTGGGACACCCATGACACATATACTTGTGTGCTTTATGATGTCACTCAATTCCCTGAGATACTGCTCAATTTTTTTCTATTCTTTTCTCTATCTGTTCTTCTGACCATATAGTTTCAATTTTCCTGTCTTCTAGTTCACTGATTCTTACTTCTGCCTGTTCAAATCTGCTGTTGTATGCCTCTTGTGACTTTTAAATCTCTACTATTGTGTCTTTCATCCCCATAATTTTTGTTGTGTTTGTTTTTAAACTTTCTAATTCTTCTTTTTGCTTACACCATGTCTTCTTAATATCCTATATCTCTTTATGCATATTTTCCTTTGACTCCTTGTATTGACTTAGGAGATTTGTTTGAACTTCTTTGAGTAGTTGTTCCAAATTTTGTGTCTCCTCTGAAGTTTTAATTTGTTCCCTTTACTGAACCATATATTCCTGTTTCTTGCTATGGCTTGTAAAATTTTGCTGATGTCTAGGCGTCTGATTATCTTGATGAGTTAATACTGAAGGTCAGTTTCTTCTGCGTGTGTAAGGTTTTATTGTTGATTGGCTTTGTGTCAAGTCTCTTCTTTGATGCTCGTTCCAACTTATTCTAGACCTTTTAAATAGCCAATGATTAACTACTCAGAAATTCCCACTCTTCATCTGACTCTTGCCCTGTATACCTGGTAAACTTTTTTTAAAATAAAATTTTATTGAATTATATCATTCATGCATGAACATATATAAACAATAAGTGTATAGTAAAAGTTGTGAACTTACAAAGCAAACATGCATATGATCATACAGGACTCCCATACATCACCCCACCACCACCACCACCTTGTGCTGTGAAACATTTCTTACAAATTATGAAAGTGCATCATCAAAATATTACTACTAACTGTATACATATCTTACATATCTTCCTTTAGGTGTATTTAACCCAACCCACCCAATTATTAACTCCTTGTATTAGCATTTTACATTTGTTAGAGTTCGTGGGAGAATATTCTCATATTTGTCCTGTTAAGTACAGTCCATCTTCCACCACTAAATCCCCAGTGTTATACAGTCCCAAAGTTTTGTACAATCCAATCAAAGTGTACACCTAGTGGCTCTCATTTTCATCACAGAGTTTTGTTATAACCACTTCAGTCAATTTTAGAATGTTTTCATTACTCCAAAAGGAAAAAGTCCATATCCTCCCCCCATATCCTCTTGTAGGTATCTCTTAGAACTGATGTAATATCTTCTTTGCCATTGCTGCAAAAATATTACAATATTACTGTTAATTATTGTCTATAAATTGCATTAGCTGTAATTTTCCCATGAAACACCATAATCATTACAGTTTATAATTACACTGTTATATTCTTATATTTACACTGTTAACCACAATCTTCATCCACCATTGAAATCACTATGTTATACATACTCTAGATTATTCTCTTGTTTCCTTTTAACTGACATTTATGTTCACAAACTATCTCTTTCGGCCACAATCTCATTTATAAATCAGCAGTGTTAGTTATCCTCACTGTAATGTGTTGCCATCAACTTTGTCCACTTCCACACATTTTCAATCAACCATATTAAAAATTTGATATACATTGAGCATTAGCTCCCATTCTAGAGTTCACCTCCATATGCTTACTCATTTTATTTAGTTCATATTAGTGAGGCCATACACTATTTTTCCTTTTGTGTCTGGTGTATTTCACTCAATATAATGTCTTCCAGGTTCATCCTTGTTGTCATATACATCCCAATTTCATTTCTTCTTCCAGCTGAATAGTATTCCATTGTATGTATATATCACATTTTGTTTAGACATTTATCAGTAAATGAACACTTGGGCTGATTCCATATTTTAGCAAATGTGAACAATGCTGCTATGAACATTGGTGGGCAAATGTCAGTTAGCATCCATGCTTTCAGTTCTTCTGAATATATTCCTAGTAACAGGGTAGCTGGATAATACAGCAATTCTGTATTCACCTTCTTAAGGTGCTGTCTGTCTTCCACAGAGGCTGCACCATTCTACATTCCCATCAACAGTGAAGAAGTGTTCCTATTTCTCGACATCTTCTCCAGCACTTGTAGTATTCTGTGTTTTTAATAATGATCATTCTATAAGGTGTGGAATGGTATCTCATTGTAGTTTTGATCTGCATTTCCCTTACAGCTAATGATGTTGAACATTTTTTTCATATGCTTTTTGATCATTTGTATTTCCTCTTTGGAGAACATCTATTCAAGTCTTTTGCTCATTTTTAATTGGGTTGCTTGTCTTTTTATCATTGAGTTGTATGATCTCTTTATATAATCTGGATATCAAACCCTTGTCAGATATGTGGTTTCCAAATATTTTCTCCCATTGAGTAGGCTGCCTTTTGACCTATTGACAGAGTCTTCTCAAGAACAAAAGTGTTTAATTTTTTGGAGGTACCATTTATCTAAATTTTCTTTTGTTGCTTGTGCTTTGGGTGTCAGGGTTAAGAAACTACCACTTACCACAAGATCTTGAAGATGTTTCCCTACATTTTCTTCTAGAAGTTTTATGATTGTAGCTTTTATATTTAGGTCCTTGATCCATTTTGAGTTAGTTTTTGTATATGGTGTGAGATGGGGGTCTTATTTTTTTCTTTTGGACATGTATATCCAGTTTTCCCAGCACCATTTGTTGAATAGACTGCCCTGGCCCAGCAGGGAGGGCTTGACATCCTTGTCAAAGATCACTTGACCGTATATGTGACGGTCTATTTCTGGTTCTTACTTCAATTCAGTTGGTCAATCTGCCTATTTTTATGCCAGTACCATGCTGTTTTTACCACTGTAGCTAAGTAATATACTTTAAAGTCAGGAAGTGAAAGTCTTTCAACTTTGTCCTTCTTTTTAAAGACATTTGACTATTTGGGGCCCCTGCTCTTCCAAATTAATTTGATAATTGACTTTTCCATTTTTGAAAAAAGGCTGTTGGGATTTTTACTGAGATTGCATTGAACACAGAATGCCCTTCCATTTATTTAGGTCTTCTTTGTTTCCTTTAGTAATGTTTTGTAATTTTCTGAATACAGGTCCTTTAAGTCCTCAATTAAGTTTTTTCCTAAATATTTGATTCTTTTAGTGGCTATTATAATTGGAAATTTTTTTCTCACTTTCTCCTCGGATTATTCATCAATAATGTATAGAAATACTACTGATTTTTGTGTATTAATCTTGTATACTGCCAGTTTGCTGAGCTGGTCTATTAGTTCTAGTACATTTTTTTTTGGTGTTTTTTTTTGGGGGGGGGGCATTCTAGATATAGGATCATATCAGTGAATAGTGACAGTTTTACTTCTTCATTTCTTATTTGTGTGCCTTTTATTTATTAATTTTTTTATCTTGCCTAATTAATTGCTCTAGCTAGAACTTCTAGCACAATATTGAACAGTGGTGACAGTGGGCACCCTTGTCTTGTTCTAGATCTCAGCAGGAAAGCTTTCAATCTTTCACCATTGAGTACAATGGTATCTTTGGGTTTTCATATATGCATTTTACAATGGTGAGTAAGTTTCCATATATTCATATCTTATGGAGCGATTTTTATCAAGTAAAGGTGCTGAATTTTGTTAAATGCCTTTTCTTTGTCAATCAAAATGATCATTTGATTTTTCATCTTCAATTTGTTAATGTGATTTATTACACTATTTGATTTTCTTGTGTTGAACCACCCATGCATACCTGTGATAAAACCCACTTGATCATGGTGTATAATTTTTTTAAAAAATGTGCTTTTTGATTCAGTTTGCAAATATTTTGTTAAGGATTTTGCATCTATATACATTAGAGATTTTGGCCTTTATTTTTCTTTTTTTCATTCCGTCTTTATCTAGTTTTGGTATTAGCACAATGTTCACGTCATAGAATGAGTTTGGTAGTGTTCTTTTCTGTTCAATTTTTTGAAAGAGTTTTCACAAGATTGGTATTAAATCGTCTTTGAATGATTGGTAGAATTCACCTGTGTAGCCATCTGGTCCTGGGCGTTTTATCTTTGGGAGGGTTTTGATGTCTGTTTAATTCTCTTTACTTGTGGTTGGTTTGTTCAGGTTTTCTGTTTCTTCTATAGTTAGTGTAGGTTGTTCATGCATTTCTAGTAATTTGTCCATTTCATCTACATTGTCTAGTTTGTGGGCATACACTTGTTCATAGTACTCTCTTATGATTGCTCTTTTTTCTGTGATGTCAGTGGTAATGTCCTCCCTCCCATTTCTGATTTTATTTATTTGTATCTTTTCTCATTTTTCTTTGTCAATCTAGCTAAAGGTTTATTGATTTGTTGTTCTTACTGAAGAATGAACTTTTAAAAAAAGTCTCTCTACTGTTTTTTATTCTAAATTTATTTATTTCTGCTCTGATCTTTATTATTTATTTCCTTCAGCTTGGTTTGCTATTAGTTTGCTCCTCTCTTTCTAGTTCCTCCAGGTGTGCAATTAGGTCTTCGATATTATATCTTTCTTCCTTTTTAATGTAAGCACTGAGGACTATACATTTCCGTCTCAGCTCTGAGTTTGCTGTATCCCATTGTTTTAATTGTTTATTTATTTATTTATTTTAAAGAAACTTTAGATTACATAAATGTTATATAAAAAATACAGGGCATTCCCATATGCTTTACTCCCGCCCTCTCCCACACTTTCCCACATTAACAACATACTTCATTAGTGTAGTACATTTGTTACAATTGATGAACACATATTGAAGCATTGCCACTAACTGTTGATTATATTTTACATTATAGTTTACACTCTGTCCCACACAATTTTGTAAGTTATGACAAAATATATAATGGCCTGTACCCATCATTGCAATCCATTGGTTTTGATATGTTGTATTCATTCTCATTTTCCTTTGTCTCAAGATGCTTACCTGATTTTTCTTGCACTTTCTTCTTTGATCCAATGATTGTTTAAGAGTGTGTTGCTTAATTTCCATCTTTTTGTGGATTTTCCCTTATTCCATCTGTTATTGATTTCCAGCTTCATTCCATTATGAAAGTGTTTTGTATAATGTCAATCTTCATACGTTTATCTATCTTGTGACCTAACATATATTCTATCCTGGAGAAGGATCCATGAGCACTTGAAAAGAATGTATATCCTGCTGTTTTGGGGGTATAATGCTTTATTTCTAGTTCATTTATCTTATTATTCAAACACTCTTTTTCCTTACTTATCCTTTGTCCAGATAGTCTATCCAATGCTGAGAGGTGTGTATTGAAGTCTCCAAATATTATTTTAGTGGCCTCTATTTTTCCCTTCAGTTATTCCAGTACATAAGGAACATGTATCTTAGGACACTCAGGTTAGGCGCATAAATATTTATTATAGTTATTTCTTCTTAGTGAATTGCTCATTTTATTAATATGTAATTAACTTGATCTCTTATAACAATTTTGAATTTAAAATATTTTTATCCAATATTAATATTGCTACTCTCAAGCTTTCTGATTACTATTTGCACTGAATAACTTCTTCCAGCTTTTTCCTTTCAATCTGGTTGTGTCCTTACATCTGAGGTAAGTCTTTTGTAGACAGCATATAGATGGCTCATATTTTTTAACCATTATGTAAATCTATGTCTTTTGAATGGGGAATTCAATCTATTAAATGTCCATGTTGTTTCAGTAAAGGCATTACTTACTAAGTCCATTTTATGCTTTGGCTTTCCATTGTCATACCTTACATTGTCCCTTTTACCCTTTAAGTTAAATTACTAATAATGTTCATTTCTATACTCTTCTCCAAGTCTCTCCCACTTGTTTTTTTCCTTTCAGGCTCTAGCACTCCTTTTAGTATCTCTTCTGTATCTGTTCTTTTGGTAAATACTCTCTCAGTTTTAGTTTGTCTGTGAAGACTTTAAATCTTCATTTTTGAAGGACGATTTTTCTGGATAAAGAATTCTTGGCTGGCAGTTTTTCTCTTTCAGTACCTTAATTACATCATACTGTTTTCTTCTTGCTTCCATGCTTTCTCATGAGAGATCGGCATTTACTCTTACTGAGGTTCCCTTGTATGTTATGCATTGCTTTTCTCTTGCTACTTTCAGAATCCTTTCTTAATCTCTGGTATTTGTCATTATGAATAGTAGGTGCCTCAGAGTAAGTCTATTTGGATTTATTGTGTTTGGGATGCATTGCTCTTCTTGGATATTGATATTTATGTCTTTCATAAGAATGGGAAGTTTTCGCTTATTATTTCCTCAAATATTATTTCTGACCCTTTTCCATACTTTCCCTCTTATGGGATGGTGATAACATGTTTGTGAGTGTCACATTGTCATTCAATTCCCTGAGGCCCTGTTCAATTTTTTCCATTCTTTTCTCTTTCTGTTCTCATGTCTTTTCAAGTTCAGATGTTCTGTCATCAATTTCACTAATTCTGTCCTCCATCATTTCAAATATTCTGTTATATGCCTCTAGTGTATTTTTTTAAAGATTTATTTTATTTATTTATTTCTCCCCCCTTTGTTGTTTGTGCTTGCTGTCTGCTCTCTGTGTCTGTTTGTTGTGTGCTCATCTTCTTTTTAGGAGGCACCAGGAACTGAGCCTGGGATCTCCTGGTAGGCAGGCACAAAATCACTTGAGGTACCTCTGCTCCCTGCTTGTTGTGTCTCTCATTTGTATTTCCTCATTGTGTCTCTTCATTGTGTCATCTTGTTGCATCATCCCACCACGCCAGCCTGTCTCATCTGCTTGCTGTCTTGCTTGTCTTCTTTAGGAAGCACCGGGAACCTAACTGGGGATGCCATGGTGTAGGTGGGTGCCCAACTGCTTAAGCCACATCTTCCCTCTAATGTATTTTTAATCTCATCCATTGTGTCTTTCATTCCCATAATCTTTGTTACTTTTCTTTGCAGGCTTTCAAATTGTTCTTTATGTTTACCTAGTGTTTTCTTAATATCTTTTATCTCTTTAGTCATATTTTTCTTTAGCTCCTTGAATTGATTTAGGAGATGTGTATGGTTATCATTGATTACTTTTCTTAAATCTTGTGTCTTGTCAGGATTTTTGGTTTGTTTCTTTGGCTGGACCATAGCTTTCTGTTTCTTACTATGGTTTGTAATTTTTTGCTAATGATAGACATCTCAATAGGCTGTTGAATTTACTCTGACCGTCAATTTCTCTCTCTTGCCTAGTGTTTATTTTACATGGCTCTTCTTTGATTTTTCATTCAACTTATTCTAAGTCTTTAACATTGCCAGCTTAAGTTACAAAATGGGGCCAGGGACTCACTAATGGGGTGCAGAACTGCTTTCAGAAGTCTTGGATGAAAGACTCCTAAAAGTGGTATTTCTCCTTGAAGTTTCCCAGACGGCCAGCATGCAGTTATTTTTGGTGAATCTTTCCACAAAGGTGACTCTTTCAATCTCCACTTGCCTGTGATTCTGGTCTGATCAGAGCCAAGATGCAATGCAATCTCTGCTAACCAAATTCACTGAAGAAAAACCACTATTCAACCTCTGCCCTACCCTCTTCCCAGGAAGGAAGATGTTTGTTACCTTCTCAGTTGATTCACCGCAGTGAACCACAGTTTTATCCAGGCTGTTCACCTTTAGGTGGGAGATTGGTGTCATTTCAAGCCATGGGGCTTAGTAACTTACGATTTTCATTTTGGCTTCTTCATGTCTCTGTCCCTTGCCTTCTTCGGGGGTGTGCAGCACTCTCTTCACCTGCAGAACCTCAAAGCAGGTCTCTCTAACAGCTTTTTGCCATTTCTTCTTTGTTTTTGTGAGGGAGCTGAGCCCTGTATACCTATTCTGATGTCATCTTCTCAGAAGTCCACAAGTACTCTTTAAGATTGCAATTTTTGTGCAGTTGTTTCACCTCTAGGAGAGCTTCTTTTTTTTTTGTT